>MDKI01027819.1:0-10950 GCA_005239505.1 Nicotiana paniculata
AAAAAAAAAAAAAAAAAAAAAAAAAAAAAAGCAATAGAAAACCTCAAATATTTGCCCTTTAATGTAACAACCAACCTAAAGTAAAAATTAAACAGAATTCAAGAATATTGCACAAACAGATACAGCAAAACTATCCAAAGAGTGAATTATAGAAGCTGGTTATTCTCCAACCAATAGTGAACAATCCTCATTTCAGTTTGAGCTGAAAAAAACCATAATCTTAACCTCATTACCATTGCAAAATAAATTACATTAAAATTCAATAACTATCACAAATTGGGCAATAAAATGACCTAAAGATGCAAAATTTATTGCTACTACCAACCTAAAATCAAGCCGAAATCAAATTTACTGAATACACAAATACAAAACATGAAATAAAACTAAAACAGCAAATTTACAAATCAGAAAATAAGATCTGATAATTGGAACACAAATTATTAAATATATACAAAGAAACAAACTTTAAAACAATAACAAGAATAAATATTTAATCTGAAAAGGGGTAAGCAGAAAAAAATAATAATAATAAAGAACCTGGAGGGAAGATGGTATGATTCGGAATTTCGAGAAGTGAAATAATGAAAAGGGTGTATGATTTTTGTTGCAATTTGTTTACATTGAAATTAACGCCACATCCAGGAATCAGAATCCCAAAAAAAAAATTAAAAAAATTAAAAAAATAAAATAAAAGAGAAATTTGCCAGATCGAATCTTAACCTTTCTTCCTCCTTTTCCCCTTTTGTTTGTTCCTTTCTTTCTTCTTTTTCTTTGTTACCTTAATCGTTAAGAAACAAATATCAAATGTGTCTTTTCATTTTTTGCCTTTATATACTTGCTCCTCTACACTTCTTCCAAATTTATTTTCCTAATTTGGATGGAAACAATTATTTATGATGTTAAAAAAAAATAAAACAATGTACTCTATATGATATTTCAATTGAATTTTTTAATTTAATCAAAATAAAATATTTATGTGAAGTAGTAACATAATTTGATTTCGCACCAAATTTAAAAAATTAAAAGAGAAATTTTAAAATCTATAATTTAAATGTGTCATTAAATTTGTGGCCTTACGAGATATCTGAAACTTGTGATCTTAAACCGTGTATAATATTTATATAAAAAAAAAGTTTAAAACTAAATTATTTTTAAATATATAATTATGAATAGACTAATAAAAAACAGTGTCATACTATAAAATAAAACAAGGGAGTAATGTTTAAATGTGAAATTATTATGTAATTTACTAAGAGAATATATTTGGCAATATGCAACTTCTTTTTTTGTTTTAATATATAAAATATAGAAAAAAAATTGGAGAAAACCAAGAGTGAGTCCCATGACATTTCCTGTCATGTATTGTAGATCTGAAACAATTTTTTAAAATGATGAATATTTTTGTGAGACAAACTAATAATTTTAGACATCAAAGAAGAGCTAAATTAAAGTAAATAAATATTTACTAACTCTGTGAGTTTATGAAATGAATATATTAGAATTAGAATAATATTTAAACATTTGGAATGACTGGACAGAAATGAAAGTTTATACCGACAGTGATGTGCATCTCATTTTCTCTCTTTATTCTTTTCTGGCAATGGAATCTTATTGTAATACAGTACTAGTTGTAGTTTAATAATTTTTCTTATTCGAATCATTAATAAATAATAAATATTAGGAACATCTGGTTTGAACAGTAAAAGAGATACCAAAGAATAGAAGGGTCAACATTTTTCTTGGGACTGGTAGATCTCTTATGTAATTCTAATTTCTGTGGACATATCGCATAATTAAATTAATTGCGTTAATCAACTTTTAGGCAGAATGGCCTAAATTAATGATATTTATACTTGTGTCACTTTATCATGTCGGTCTCTAAATTTAACAATTTATATATTGAACACTTACACTCCTTCAAACCATATAATAAACACTTATGACAGGAGGTTGTTAGTGCGTGTAACGAATCTTCTTCACATTAGCTGCCACGACAAAAAATAACTATGTGTAGATGTCATGTCACATGGTAGATGAAAAATAAAAATAAAATTGAATCATTAATCCCCTCCCTCAAATGGTGTGACTGTTGTGAACAGTAACACCGCAGCGGCTGAATGGTCATTGTGCCGTCGTCCGGTGGTGAAAAGCCACTGGATCAGTCCCAAAAGATGCGTCTCACCATTGTGCATAAACCCCACCTAGGTGCCCCTCTCATTTCTTCCCAAGCTGCTGCAAATTTCAACAATGGTAGATCGACTACTGTAATGAAAAATTGTCTGGGTAAAACTGATATTTATCATATCGGTTCTAGTTCAAATCGAGTGATTCCAAGCAATGGAGATTGTTCTCCACTTCAAATACCACCGACCCGCCAAGTTTCAAACAATTTCAATGTCGGTATAATCTTTTCCAACCAATTGAATATAGCCGGCGAACACTAGTTGGTCGAGCATGGAGCTACAGTTGTCCAAATTGAACAAGACCAATGCCAATTGACTCCAACTAAGCAAGTGATTGATGTCAAACGATCAAACAACAGCTACAATTAACCAATTGTCACAACAATTCAAAAAACTAATCTGCAGAATTGCAGACATCAGGTGTTCGACGAAATGCTAAAGTTGATTTAACAACTCTTGCCTTGTTTGATTTTTGAAATTGGGGGTTAAATTTTCTCAAAATGCTCTAATCTTTTTAAAGGATTAATTGGTAAAAGATGTATAATTTGTGCTTCAAAATCCTTTATGAGTTAATTTTGAGGTGTGGTGATTTTTGAGGATTTCTCAGTTGACCCTTTTTTGATTTGTTGGTATTTTGATAATTTGATGTTTTCCTTCTATAAAAAAGGCATATAATTGAATTTTGAAAGAAATCTGAATTATTGTCCAAAGGATTCTAAATTCATGATAAAATTTCATATTCGAGGGAAGAAACAAACAAAGAAGATATGGGACGGGAGAAAGAATTGGACAGAAAATATTGAAGAGAGAGAGAGAGAAAAAAAAGAATTGGATAGAAAATGCTGGAGAGAAAGAAAAAAGCAAAGAAGAAAAACTCACTTTTGTTCAACAATGGAGGATGAACATTCGAGAAGAAGATGACAGCCAAAAAAATGACTCTTGGTGCTTTTTTAATAGGCCTCACACTCCTTAAACGAGTGTAGCACACACACACTTCATTAAAAAATATCACATAGGATGAGTGGGGTTTAAATTGCTCAGTTTTTAAGGGTAGAGGGGTTAGATTGGCAAACTTGTAAGTACAAACACTGGCATGACAAAACTGGACAAGTACAAGGGTCTCTCAGGCTATCCTGCCTAGTTTTTATAATGGTCGTATCAGAATTAACTTTCTTCTCGACTAATTTTCTCGATATTTTTTTTAACAACACAAATATCAGATAACTTTGTTTATCGATACTTAAACACATCAGTGAAAATTATCTAACATATTTTGTCTCTATTAAAATATGAACTTTCGTCCATTTTGATTCTCTTCTAGTTCACCGCAACACTATCACCAAGTGTTCAGATTTTTGGTACTTCTAAATGGTAGATAGGATTTATATCAATTATTCTTTTCTCAATTTGATAAAATTAATACATAATTAGTTTCATTTGTTATATGAAAGTAGAGTTGTCAAAATGGACTTGAATTATAGGCCAGCCAACCTAGCTCGTTACTTAGATAGGGTTGAATTAGGATTTTTCAAGCACATTTGATAAGTAAAACATTCATATGGCGTCCAGTTTTGCGGCGCCCATTGAATTTATATCAACTTTAAAAAAAATGTATAACTGATACCCAGTTTTGGATAACTTCAAATACATACACTTTTTCTTCTTCTTTATTTTTCTTTGTGCTTAGAGTTTCTTCTTCTTCGTCGTAGTTACAAAACGGGTTAATTTGTTGTTATTTTGGCAACTTGATGAATGAGGTTTGTTCTTTATGACTTTTGAAAGTTATGTTTTGAATTTGAGCTCATCTGGAGTAGATTTGTGCATTGAATCGTGTTTTGAGTTGTTGAAATTGGAAGAACAAATTTATAGTTCATAACTTAAGATTCGAAATCTGAAGTTGCATTCAATAAGATTGAACTACTTAAGATTCGAATTTCTAAAGTTGCATTTAAAAGATAGAAGAAGTTCAAATTTGATTTCTGAAATTGCATTGAAGAGATTGAACTACTTTAGATTCAAATTACTGAAGTTGCATTTGAGAGATAGAACAATTTGATTTCTGATTTTGCATTGAAGAGATTGAACTACTTCATATCCAAGCGGGTACACTTTGCAAAAATTTGTGCATTGCAGGTATAACTTTAACGATGGCCCCAAAAATGGGTATATCCGAAAAGAGATTTTTATCTTTCTATACTACATATGAAACTTATTTATCATCCCTAATCAAGCTTTAACTATATTACACGATCATATACAATTCACCGATTACATACAAATTAGTTTTAAATGAGTATCCTTTTATTGTAGTCTTTTAATTTAATAAACACTTTTAAACCCTCACGATCCCTTTCTTACCCAGACAAACTCCAATCACAGTTCTTTCTAAAGGATTTTCCTCTTTCTCTCTTTAAAATCAACTGTCTTTCTACACCAATTCTACAAGTTTATTTTTCTTCTAAAGCTCGTAATTTTCTCTAACAATAGCGAAGAGAGGAATTATTTTGCCAAGGCTGGAATTTGGAGCTTTTCTCGGCTTCCCCTTTTCTTGTTGGCGTTTTGATAGCGGGCTAACAACATATGGATATTAATCATTTGGCTCGATTGTTCAAATTGAAATTCTCAATCAATAAATTTTGAAGGTGTTTGACTCCCTACCATTGACAGCCGTTAAAAAGCTTCGAAGTTTTGAATTCAAATTCAGATTTTCAAAAATAGTTTTGTTTGGATTGGGTGTTATTGTAAAAGATTGAGAATATTCTATGGAGTTTATATCTCGATTTGAGTGTATTTGATGAAGAGTAGATTTGATTTTGGCTGGATTTTCAGATTAAAATTCGAAGAAGAAGAACGCATGACATACAATATAGATATAAAATTATATTAATGTTATATAGTATTTGCATGAAATCTGGATGAAAACTGTATTTGGTTGTATTTTATTTGTAGTTGTATTTTTTTTTGAATGTTGTATGAAAGTTGAAAATTAGTCGTATATAATTATATGAGTCGTTGTATGAAATTTGTATTTTAGTTATAAATATTATCTTTTACATAAGTTGTTGATATATATCAAAATTGTATTATGAGAGGAAGTTTTGATTGGAATTTCAGAGAGAAAAAAGAGCGCACCACATACAAATATATACAAATCATATACAAAAGACATACTATATAAGTTTTTGCATTTAAGTTGTATGATGTTGTAGTTGTATTTAACTGGGTAAGAATGATGTATGGAAGTTGTAGATAAGTTGTAAATAAGCTCTATATTGTATAATTAGTCGTATGAAATATATTTTTAGTATGTATGTTGTTGTAGATATATCAAATTTATATTAAATTTGTATGAAATTTATTTTTAATTTGTATGTTACTGTACCATACATTATTCTTTTCTTGCTCGATTTGTTAAAGAAAGAAAAGTAGAGTATGAGTTCCAAATTGACTCATGTGCACTGATTCATGTTTGTTTAGACTGAAAAACTTAAATATTGTACCAGCAATAATGAATGATAATGGCAATCCATAAGTAACTGATTTGATTGCACATGCTAAATAAACAATTAGCGTAAAAAAATTTTTTAAAAATTATTAGAGTTGCGCTATAATATGCTACTTTGAACTTACTATTCTGATTCTTGATGATGGTCCTAAAGTTGGAAATGATGGAAGTGACGACCCGTCGTTGGCGTAACTTAAAAATGAAGAACTGATATTGGTTTTCTATTTAAGGAGGGAGGCGACAAAGAGAGAGAAGAGTTGTGTTAATTATGGCTTAAAATAGGTAATACACAACTGGAAGGAGTCTTATTAAAAGAGGAGTGGAGAGAAAATAGGAAAAAAATGTAACTAAATCCAAAGTTTTAGTTTTTTTATTTTTCGGTTTAAATGTTCAAAATTTTACAAGTTCCAAAGTTATGAGTTCAGAGTTTTATGTGTTTGGAAGTTTATAGGTTTACGGGTTCGAAATTTTGCGATTTCGAAAGTATAGCAGTTCAGAAGTTTATCAAATTTGTAGATTCGGAAGGTTGTTGGTTTGAAAGTTTATGGCTTCATGTTTATTATATTTAAATTATTTATGAATACACTGAGAAGTCATTTTCCTTAACCAAACAGAAAAATGAAAAAGATTATTACTTGTTTTTTAAGAAAATATTTTTTTGAAAAACACTTTCCTCGGAAAACATTTTTCGTTATACCAAACACACCCATCATCTCTTCTTTTATGTATTAAGTAATGATCTATTACAAAATTTTGTGAAGGTTCCATTTTCAATGAATTAAATCGGTGTGTAAGTCTTGTATGATCCGATATTAACTGCATATATATAGTAAAAATTGCACGGGGCGCTCTATTTGGTCACCCCCATTTAACCTATACCCATTTTTTTTAAAAACTTTTAACTTGTACCCACTTTTTAAATAACTTCAGCCCCCTTTCTCCTCATCCTTCTCCTCCTTTGTTTTCTTCTTCTTCTTCTTTCTTCTGTTGCTGTTGGTGCTGCTATGGAACTTCAGTTCATGGGATGATTGCCATAAATATGTTTATCAGAGCTGAAGTTTTCCAGTTACAAAATAAAAACTTCAGCTCTAGAGCTGAAGTTTGCCAGTTACAAAACAAAAACTCGCCAGTTACAAAACAAAGACTTCAGCTTTAGAGCTGGAGTTCGCCAGTTACAAAAATAAAAACTTCAGCAATTACAAACAAAAGCTTTGTGTTAAGACATGCACAAGTTAAACAAAAACTTCAGCAAATAGATAACAAAACTTCAGCAACTTCAGCTCTAGAGCTGAAGTTCGCCAGTTACAAAACAAAAACTTCAGCTCTAGAGCTGAAATTCGCCAGTTACAAAATAAAGACTTCAGCTCTAGAGCTAAAGTTCGGCAATTACAAAAATAAAAACTTCAGCAATTACAAACAAAAGCTTTGCGTTAAGACGTGCACAAGTTAAACAAAAACTTCAACAAATAGAGAACAAAACTTCAGTTACTATGCTTAAGTTCATCAATTACAAACAAAAACCTCAGCACACTTGCTACTTCAGGCTCGTCTACTAGAATGCTAAAGTTTTACGCAATTGCCTTTGCTACTTCAGCCCCGTATGCTGAAGTTATGCGAAAAAGCGGGTACACTTGCAATTTATTTTGCAAAGCGAACACAAATTAAAACGTGACATAAAAAACGGGTATATATGCAAATGCCCCATATATATATATATATATATATATATATATATATATATATAGTTCCAAATATTGCATATTACTCTATATCTTAATGGAATTGTCATCATTTAATTAAGTTTATTACTCTAAGATCATATATTAATCATATATGACTATAATTGTGAGCACAAGGGAGAATTATATTTGACTTATGACAACTAGCAAAGTCTAAGAATTTTAAAATATCTATGGACTTATCAGCAAACCATTCGAAACCTAAATTAAATGACCTTATCATATAAATTTATTGATTCAAACCCTTGAACCTAAAGAAGTTAATAAGAAAAGTATTTAAAAAATATTCATCTTAATGTTAAAAAAATAAGTTAGAGATATAAAGAATTTCCATTTCATTTATAGAGTCGGTCTATCCTAACCTGCAACCCTGTTATGGCTGGATTGAGCTAGTTATTTTATAGTCCATTCAAATGGCGGATTGACTCGTCTAGCCCACCAAATTTAAAGGCCCGCAAGGTCTAAACTGAAGTGGGTTGAGCTTGCCCCTTGGGTTCAGCTCGCTCGTTTTGACAACTCTAATAAAAAAAAATGACAAGTTGACAACCGCATTAAGGTTTTGGCCTACAACTATTTTAGTACAGTGACAACTTAACCAACTTAGAGTAGAAAAGGTAATAGATAAGCTTCTTTTTCTCTAGAAGAAAATTTTTGACTAGTGAGTTATCGTCTCAATTGATAAAATTAGATTCAACCTTTATGCAAAAGTTGAATTTTACCTACACGAGGGTTTGGTACACAGAAAATGAGAAATTGTAGTTTAGTGACATCTTTAACTTATTTGCAGCAGAAAATCTTACTATTAAATAGGAAAAATTATATTGTATAGCCACTCTTAAATATAGTCAAAGAAAATTATATATATATTTTGTATATATATACACATTCGGCATGTGATAATACCCTAATTAAATACACCCCGGGATAAGAAAATTGAGTAATTAACTAACTTGTTCGTGCATATTCACTAACTTTAATTTAATTTTCTAGCCCATGCATTACTTTTTCAAAATGTTAAGGATCTCTTTTAATTTAAATTGTTTAGCCGACTTTCAAGAAAAGATTAGTGCCAACACTTCAAATGAGGCTTTACAAATTGACTTTAAGGTCTTCCGACCAAACTTGGAAAATCTACTTATTCTCGGAAGTGTTAGACCTTAGATAGTCACTTAAAACTTTGGGTAATAGTCACTTAACTTTGGTCTTCTTTGCCGAGTTTGTATTTTTCAATGAGCCTTAGTGGGAGGTTGGACATAAGAATTGTAAAAAATCCAAAAAAAAAAAAAGTGAAAACTTCAAGTGAAAATGGTATTTGAAAATAAGAGTTGTGTTTGGACATGAATATTATTTTGGGTCGTTTTTGAAGTTTTGTGAGTGATTTGAGTGAAAATTTTGAAAAACAACTTTTCGGAATTTTTCATATTTTCGGAAAATTCCAAAATTCATCTTCAAGTGAAAACTAGAAATTTTATGGCCAAATACTGATTTCGAAACGAAGTGAAAATTTTTCGAAAAAAGTAAATTTTTTTGATGTCCAAACGGGCTCTTGGTGATGTGGCAAAAAATAATTAAAACACTAATTTAGGGGTGTGTTTAGTACGAAGGAAAATATTTTCCGAAAAATATTTTTTAATTTCCGATGCTTGGTTGGTTTAAATGTTTTGAAAAATATTTTCCTTATGAATTCACTTTCCTCCAATTAGAGGAAAATATTTTTATCAAGAGAAGGGAAAATATTTTCCAAAACTCGTTCTCAACCTTCCCCACTCTCACCAACCAACCCCACACCCCCACACCCACCTAGCTAACCCCACTCCATGCTTATCCATCCCACCCGCTCTCTTCAAAATGGCCTTTTTTTTTTCTTTTTTTTTATATATATTTTCAGTTTTAATTTTTTTTAATGTTTCAGTTCACAGGTTCGAAATTGTACAAGTTCCAAAATTATGAGTTCGGAGGTTTATGTGTTTGAAAGTTTACGAGTTTAGAAATTATAAAGTTTACGGGTTCGAAATTTTGCGGTTTCAAAAGCTTAGCGGTTCAGAAGTTTATGAAATTTATGGGTTCGGAAGGTTGTTGGTTCGGAAGTTTATGGCTTCCTGTTTATTGTATCTAAAATTATTTATGAATACTCTTGAAAAATTATTTTCCTTAATTTGCATATCAAACATCAAAAAATGAATAAGATTACCACTTATTTTCCACGGAAAACATTTTCCGTTATATCAACACATCCTAGAACCTGAAGCATTTAAAACTCAACCCACCTGTTTACTAAATACCAGGCCCGACATAGTAGCTAAGAATAGTTTATTGTTGTTATTGATATTCAAGAAGTGCCATGAGATTATAGATAGATATCCATTAGGAGTTCAAAATATGAAAAATATTTCTTGGTTGATCCAAAGATGTTTCAGTAATTTAAGAGAACGGTGGACATGATAATGAAGAAAGCACAACTGACGCAGTTCATTTTAGCTTCTAATTTTGATGTAACACAACATTTGAGACAGGGAACAAAAAAAATCTAATTTCAAAAGTGCAAATTTCTTCCTCAACTTCAGTTGCGTATAGAGTAACGAAGCGGTTAAAGTCGACCCATATATATAGGTGGGTTGAGTCAGGTATTGGATAAACGTATGAGTTGGATTTTAAAATAGTTCAAGTTCTAAATTAGTGCTTTAATTATTTTCTTAAAATTAATCTTTACCACGTCATTATAACTCATCAAAAAAGTACAAATTTAAAAGAACTGGCTTTTGACAGAAAAGAAAAATACTACCTCCATTTGAAAAATAATGGATTTCCTTTCTAGTTTGCTTAAAAAAGAATGACTGATTTTTAAATTTGAAAATGATATAATTTTAAATATTTTATCTTAATCTTAATAAGATGATTTACAGCCACACAAATATTATGATTTGTTTTACCTTATAAGTCTAAAACTCTTCAATTCTTTCTTAAACTTTGTAAACGGTTAAAATCGGACCTACCTGATTTTATTATTTGACCGAGGCCAAAGAGTTGCGTCGAGGGTCGACCCCATAGTGGTTTAAACCAAAGCATGAAGTCGACATACCGAGTTTTGGGATTCGAAGTAAGGGTGTTAAACGGGTGGGCCGGGTCGGGTCGGGTCGGGCTGAGTAGGGAAAAAATTGAACTGTCCGGTTCAGAACAGGGCCGGTTACGGATTGGGGCTTACCGGGTTTAACGGTCTGGGTCCATCCGGGTAAAAATTGAACCGTAAGGGTTACGGGTCAAAGGGGCCGGGCCGGGTTAGCGTTAAATTATTTTTTAATTTTTTTTTATTTGTTATAACTATCGTAAAAATATAAACAAAAAAATAATCTTATGAAAATAGTGTTTGAATAAAGGATACAAAGACTTTAAAATTCTTATATTTGAATATATCATTAAGAATTTAAATTTTAAGATAATAGAAATATAGAATACAATGAAGATGGAAAAAAATTGCACTTATAATAATATAATTTGCAAGTTTAAACTTTCAAATTAAAGTTTA
>ML333442.1:0-76415 GCA_005239505.1 Nicotiana paniculata
TGTTAAATCTCTCCCTTTTGTAGCTTTCTTTGTCATTTTCTTCAATTACAAAATAATTAATTTGTCTCCTCTAATGTTCAATATTTTGTTCAAGTTTTATGCTAGTTTCCTGTTTCATTGCTTAGCTCTAGCACTACGGATAGGTTGTTTTTCCCAAGGTTAATACATGACCAGTTGGGCCTAACTTATGTAAACGGTAGAACAGTGACCCTTTTCATGTTGTAAATATTTTCTAATGAATAAACCCATCCTTTTCCACAAGTAATTCAATAATCTCAAATTAGTTTTAGGAAAAATAGCTTATAAAGATTTGTAAAAGATGCTTCAAGCGCGATAAATCATCGTTATACGTAAATCACATTCGGGTGTGAATTTCATGTGACCCGACCTTAACTTCAAACAATAATAAAACAAACATGTTATAGATCGTGGGTACGGTTCCTGTAACACAATTCATAATGTGTACAAAAGCAAACGAGTACGCGACATCGTGGCTTGTTCAAAGATTTTTCCATAAATTATGTCCTCACAATCAAACACAAAGTAGTTAAAAATAAGAATAACTCTTTAAATCATAGATTGCTTTAGGCGTGTAATTAAATCATCACGGTTATGGGTACGGTTCCCGTGGCATAGTCGTGATACGTAATTTCCCACTCGGGTGTGCATTTCATGTGACCCGATCATAACTTGAAACAATAACTAAAATAAGCATGTTGTATATCGTGGGTACGGTTCCCGTGACGCGATACGCAATGTGTACAAAAACAAACAGGTGTGCGACATCGCGACTTGTTCAAACAACTCCATAAATAATCAAAAGTGGATAAAAGTTAAAATGCACAATAGGTTTAAAACATGTATTAAAACAGATAATTTGGCCAATTAATAATAGTTGAGTGACCGTGTTAAAACCACGGAACTTGGGAATGCCTAACACATTCTCCCGGATTAACAGAATTCCTTACCCGGTCTTCTGGTTTTGCAGACTTTATCACAGAGTCAAAAATTCCTCGATTCGGGATTTTAAACCGGTGACTTGGGACACCGTAAATTATTCGAAGTGGCGACTCTGATTTTGAGTAAATAATCTTGTTTCGATCAACGTCACTTTAGTTGGAAAAACTTCCTTTTCCCTCCCCCTCCCCCCTCCCCTACCCCTACCCCTCTCCNAAAAGGAGGTGTGACACTTAGAGAAACCATTAGCTCTCTTAGTTTCATGGGCTTAATCCTGAGGACTTATCCATTCTCGTCACCTTCTCACTCTCCCTTCCTTATCCTTACTCATGTCTTTCTAAAACCTTGTAGCTCTACCATACTTAGCTTGCGACCTACACATATTCATTCATACTACTCACAACCTTCCTTCAACTTGCTTGTACCATAGATTTCCTTATGTTATTATGGAACATCAAGTGAGAAATCACATCGTCTCAAACTCTTATTTACTCTTTTAGCTAGACCTCTTGATACCTAGAAACCATAGGCTGGAAGATATGTCACTAATGACACCGCTATCCTTCCTGGATACTGAATCCTAACGCTTCTAGCCCTCTATCTGAAGTATGGATTATCCACAATCTTCTGCACCTGAGTATCTTGTACGTTGTTCACCTTTCCCTTACTTACCTTAAAATATCGCCTCACCTCTTCTATTCCTTTCATAACCTCCCTTCCACATAGGTATAATTCACCTCCACAACCTGAAGCTCTATTATAATACTTGCACCTCTGGTGCATACACAATCCGGTAGGAGCTTCATACTAAGTTCTCATGAGGCTGGTATTCTTCTAACTGAATTTATCGTAGAGCCATTTTAGAATATGGCTATTGTACTATCTCTCTTGTACCTCTAATATTAAGGGTGATCCTATAATGTTCTCAATCACGATTTCTATAATTTTTTGGCTCTAATAATCAGACTCCTGATTTACTTAGTTGATGTAACTCTTTAGTTTCCTCTTCCTTCTGATCATCCTTTATGTAGGCTTAAGCTATCTTACGATATCAGACTCATGGTATTATTTATCACTTTAGCCTTTCAGAGATGCTATGGAATATCTGTGATACCATCATCTAACAATTCAATCTCTTGTCTATGACCTGGACTCAATTCTTTCTTTTAACTTATACCAGAGTATTCTACGACTGTATGATTGTCACATATATGCTGCATGGATAATACTCCAAAACCTTAAGTGTGTTCATAACGTAACTAACTCTGGATTATTGATCGAATAATTCCTTGCGTTCCTTCTCAACTTTCTTTAAATGAAAGCAATTACTTTTCCTGGTCGTTCTGCCACTTATTGCATGAATACTTGGCTTATCTTAGTGCCCACACATATTGGAATTCCATATAACCCATATGATCTTGAACATCACCTTTTTGATTTTTTTTTCTTCTTCCCATTCATTAGCCATGATAGGTGCCACTTTCTTATGGAGTACATACAATGTTGTTGTGAGACTGTTGTTATAAGACCATTTTCTCTTTAGGTCACTGAGCTTAGGTTGAAGCCTTCTTCCTTATTTCCTTAGCTAGTCTTTCATTGTAGTACTTAGTGAGGACCCTCTGATTCTTGTAAATCTGCGAGCTTATTACATCGTATACTCGACGGAATTTGATATGTCCTTCCTCGCCTATAATTATTCCTAGTTACTTAGATCCACGCCTTTGTTCTTGTAGGGTTGCTTCTGAACTTGATATTTTGATTGTCTTCCCAGTGGCATTCTCTTTTATTTCCATAATACTCATATGGTACCTTTAACTACCTCAACTCCTATTTGAATATTTTTCAAGTATCACGATGTCATAACTGCGAGGCTAAATTCATTATATTGGGTTTTATTATGTTTATCTTACACAATTTGTTGATTTATCTATATCTCTTGTCTAGCCATAACTAGGCCCTTCCTGCATCAACTACTAACCACTCGTTGACTCATTCTCATATCAATATTCCGCATAATATTTATTGGGTCATTTCCTTTGTCTTAACTTACATCCCGCACTGGCTCCTTATCTATCAATAACATCTCGAGAAGGAATCCTTATTTCCTCTCCTTGACATCGTGTTTGCATAATTTTGTGGAATCGTAGCATATTTGTGGGATTTGAATAAGTTCAATCTCATCCCTTTCTCATTTTTATCGCATTCTTCCTTTGCCATTCCATAGTTAATAAAATGACTTAATTCTGGATTAATGTCAAATCACTCCATATTCCCCCTTTAGGGAGTACTAAGATTTAGTGCTACGATGGTCTATGTATAGATGTTTTACCTCTTCATTTTTGGCATCTTTTCACATCATCGATGACCCTTACTTGCCTTGCAGTAATCTTTCTGTACTAAGGATAACGAAATTTCCTTACTCGCGATGGTGACACTTAGTGTAACTGGCACATACAGTCCCTTAAGCTTAACTTTGCTCGCATTTCTTGATTTAGGGAAGCGTCCTCCTGAATGAACTTTAAAGGTTATTCTTTTGTCGTCCATTCTATTATTGCCGGAACGCAATATATGAAATTCTCATGATGCTGATTATTATCAAAGCACTCAGTCCCTAATTCATGTTTAGTTTATCTTGTTCACCAGCCAATACTGATTTTCATTACTCTGGGGGTTTAACGTTTCCTTCTGGTATTCACGTTAGAGTCACGAACTTATTTCTCGAAATGAGGATATGACTTTATGACCTATACTCTTTTGTTGCCTCAAGGCCTGTCACCTCTCGTATTTTCCTCCCCTTGTCTATAGACTTTGTAATACTATAATTTTTTTATCTACCATTGTCATCCATGTATCACATCTTACTCATAATGCTTCATTAAATCTCTTTTTATTTCCCTGCTAACATATTTGTCTATCACTTTATTCTAAAAACTTCAACAAGACATTCTCTTGCTTTTAGCTCCCCTTTCTCCATCCACTAGCTATTCGGGTTGCCTAACATTTTCCCTCTACTAGGGACGGGAGCCATACTAAGGTAATATTTATCCCTTCCAGGATTCCAGTACCTGTCTTTGTAAAAAAAATTGAACATTCTAGTATTCATATCTAGCTTTACTATTACAGAGTGCACCACCCGGGTGTCTCACAAGGAGTTCTATTAGCACATTTGTTATATCCTTCAGAGATGTCAACTGACGCAAATAATCCATCCATTATTTTGGGTTACTCTAACCCCAGTGGGATCCTGATATCCCTTCCTTCTCTCAAACCATATTTGTTAGCTCCCATAGCGCATAACTGAGATGCGTGTGGCTAATTATACATACCTCTGTCACTATTGAAGGACTCAAAATGATTATATTTCTCTTCCTGAAATGTAGATAATGATCATCTTCACTAACTGGGTACCTTGTACCCTTCTGCATCTTGCTTCTTTTACTTGTTGAATCTTGTACCTTCTGATTCTCTCGTTGCTTTTTACCATATGGGTGGATAGATATTCTTGCCTTAAGGCTCATTATCAAGAAGCTTACATATCTTAGTACACACATGGTCTGCTGAAGACCTCACATATACTCATCATAAGCATGATGCAGAATCCAGTCCCTCTGACTTAACTCTTCCACATACACATGCAATATCTTACCAACTGTCTTTTGGATGTAGGTATCATCTTAATACGAATAAAATATAATTTAGAAATTTGAATTCCTACGACTGAGCTCTACCACATGATCTAGAGTAAGAAGAAAGAGTGACAGTCCTAAATGCCCTGTAGCCTCCTGCTTATGAGTGTGGTGCACAACACACCCATAAATAAGACTCTACTAGACACGACTTGTAGATTCCCTAGGATATAACTACTCTGATACCACTTTTGTCACGACCCAAACCGATGGGCCGCGACGAGAACCCGGTACCTTACTCATCCGAGTACCAACGTAACGTATCTTTCGTGTCATACTATTATAGGTAAATGAAATGAAAAGGATGTTGTGAGATAATTTGAATGAAACATGAGGGAACACTCGACATAAGACGATCCAACATGTAATACAAACTTATACATATGACATACGGGCCTACAAGGCCGAAATGATCACTCGTACACTGAACATAGGACGACAAGGCCATACTATCTTTCATATACATAACATATGTCTACAAGCCTTTAAGAGTAGATCAATACCATAAAGGTCGGGACAGTTCCCTGACATACTAATCAATACACGTCCAAATCACACTGACCAAATAAGCAACTCCAAAGCAAATGGAACGCACCAACATTGTAATGACCCGACCGGTCGTTCAGTGGTTTGAGGCCATGAACAGCTTCGTTTCAGGTATTATGACACATGGGCGTGGTCGGAATTGAATTTCAAGAAGTTTAGAGTTGGTTTGGAAAGAAAATTCTCATTTCAGAAGCCTTGAGTTGGTGAAATCAACTAAGATTGGAATTTTTTGTAAAAAATCTCGAAATCAGGATTTGAAGGTTCCAGCAGGTACGTACGTGATTTCGGATATGGGTGTGTGTCCGGATCGGGCTTTGGATAACCCGGGAGCGTTCCGACGTATATTGTGGAAGTTAGCATTTTTAGAAGGATTTCATGAATTTAGGGTTGAAGTGCATATCAGTGAGGTTGATGTCCATTTGGGATTTCGAGTCTGGGAAAATATATGTATGCTGATTCTGGAGTTGGGAGCGCAATCAGAAGTGAATTCGGATGTCCGGAGGTCATTTTGAAGTCATTTGGCTAAAGATAGAAATTTGAAGGTTTTTGGAAAATCCGGCTAGGAGTTGAAGTTTTGATATCGAGGTAGGAATGCAATTCCGAAAGTTGAAGCATGTCTGTAATGTTGAAAATGACTTGTCCGCAAAATTTGAAGTCATTCCGAGTTGTTTAGGTCGGTTCAGCGCATCGTTATAGAAATCTAGAATTTGAAAGTCCTAAGTTATGAATTCAGGGGTTTTGGGATGCGATTCTGAGTTTTAGCGATGTTTTTGAGTATTCCGTAGGATCGATCGAGTCCGTATTATGGTTTAGAACTTGTTGGTATATTTGGACGGGGGCTCGGATGGGCCCAGGTGCCTCCGTGACATCACACGAGGCCAAAAACCAGCTAAAACAACTGTTGGTGCAGCTGTTGCTGGTGTGACCGCAGGTGCATTTGCCCAGCCACAAGTGCGGGACCGCTCATACGGTCCCAGCCTCGCAGGTGCCAAAACCCAGGGGTCCCCCTACCTTCGCAGGTGTGGAATAATTTCCGCAGGAGCGGGTCCGCTGGTGCGGAAACCCCTCCGCAGGTGCGATCCCCAGCCCCCTCGCCATTTCCGCAGGTGCGATTCTTTTCTCGCCGGTGCGGTCCCAGGGTCGCAGGTGCGGAAACCCTTGTAGGCAGGCATATTTAGGTGTTTAAACACGGGTTTTCTTCATTTCTTTCTCTTCCAAAACTCCATTAGAGAGCCATCAAGCTTGAGCAGCACCCTACACGACCTATATAGTACTAAGGTGAGTAATTCCTCTCTATTTTCCTAATTTTTACATGGAATTCAACTAGAATTAATTACTAAAACATCAAAAATCAAGGATTTGGATAGTAAAAGTTAGGGTTCTTAAGAATTTCATAATTCACTCAATGATTGCCATGAATTCCAATAAAAGTTAAGTAATCTTGATCCTTAGGCTACGAGTGAGCGACCCCTTCAATAATTCTCGATATTCGAGCGTGCGGGCTAGGGGTTTAAATTGGGTAATTCTTCAAGAATGGTGAATTTTGGGTTAATAGGTTAATTCTTCTTCCTTGATCATGAGTTGATGTAATTATACTATATTTGGCTAGTTGCGAGCCGTTGAGGGTAGATTTCGGAGACTCGGGCGCATCCTTGATCCGAGAGGTGGTTTCGTCACGAGGTAAGTCTCCTTTCTAACTTTGTGAGGGGAATCGTCCCCTAGGTGAATTAATTCAGTATATGATATTATCTTCAGAGGCTACGTACATACGAGGTGACGGGAGTCCGTGCGTAGCTACTATTATGGTATGTCCGGGTAGCCTAGGACCCACTAGCATGCCACTATGTGCCTTATTTGCACCTTTGTATGTGTTATGAGTTGTAACTACTGTTGAGGTGATATGGAAACATGAAACATTATGATTTAAATCCCAGTTGGCTATCTGTGGTATTGACACAGTCCTGTTGAGTTCACTGTTGAGTTGGTACATATATATATATATATATATATATATATATATGCACTTGTTATCGATTCAGCACACGAGTCGTAGGTATGATGCGTGGTCGTGGGTCGGCTTATTATTATCGAGTCAGCACACGAGTCACAGGTATGATGCACGATCGTGGGTCAGCTTATCATTATCGAGTCAGCACACGAGTCGCAGATATGATGCACGATTGTGGATCAACTTATCATTATCTAGTCAGCACACGAGTCGCAGGTACGATGCGCGATCGCGGGTTAGCTTATTATATCGAGTCAGCACGCGAGTCGAAGGTATGATTCGCGATAGTGGGTTAGCTTATGACCTCAGTCCCTATGACCACCCTTATGACTCAGGTCCGTCGTCTTGTCCTGGTATGTGTATGATCACTTGAGTTCTGAGTCACTTATAACTGGAGTGTCAGGTATTGGTTAAGAGGAGTTAGTACTTTGTTGTTCCTTTTTCAGTTATTATCTAGATTTTGTTATTTTCTATGTACTTGTTGCTCACTGTCTTTCATGTCTATTGTATTTCATCATATTCTGTCACATGTTGTATTGTCGGACCTTAGTAAGAGTCTAATTTGCCCCCTTGTCATTACCTCTCTGAGGCTAGGCGGGCGACTTACTGAGTACACGTTGTTTTTGTACTCGTGTTGCACTTGTTGTGCATTTTATTGTACAGGTACTTTCATAACAATGTGGAGGATTAGGAGACTTAGGCGAGTTGCACCATCCGGAGGCGATCCGCAGCTGGCAGAGTCACCTTCATACTGTATTTACTCATTTTAAATTTTCGTGTCCAGTTGTATTTCGGACAGCCTTTGTAAAATTCTTAGAAATAGATCATGTACTTGTGACACCGGGTTCTGGGATATGTATTGGGATATGATGGCTTGAGTGAAATCTTTAAACCATTGTTTTAATTAACAGTCTTTTATTTGAGTATCATGTAATAAAGTGAACGGAAATGTTTTCATAAATGTCAAAAACGGAAAGCTATTTCAATTAAGTAATGATTTGGCTGGCCTGACATTGATGTCCGGCGCCATCACGACCTTAGGGATTTGGGTCGTGACAACATGGTATCAGAGCGCTAGGTTTCCGTAGGTCTCACGAGTCATGAACAAGTCTAGTAGAGTCTTGCGGAACGGTACGGAGACGTCTGTACTTATCTTCCAGAGGCTACACTGCTGTTAGGAGTACTTCCCTTCTTGATTCTTCATCGTGCGAGTTGATTCCTTTGAGTCTTATGCCTATGTTTATTCCTACTCAATCTTACGCGTTGCGAAGCGCTTGCTATGGACCAGGAATTTGAGGAATGGGAATGGTGGTACGAATGTAATTCGAGATGCCTCCATGTTTAAATGGTCGCGGTTGTTGTTATGGCCCTGTGAAAGGGTAATATGTTGTTTCAGCTCAGTAGCTGTGTTTCTGGGAGCCTTAAGTTGTGCTCAGGTAGTGATGATGTTTGTAATTTATCATCGCACGGTGTCGATATGATGTTAGAGTGTTTGCCCGTATGTTGGGAAAGATGAATGGTTGAAAGGAGGTCTTCTCAGAGTGTGATTCCGGGGTTTCGGTGCTTTTGTTCCGTCAAAGGGAAGGCATTTGGAGTATGAATGGCTTGGTTAGGATTGATAAAGTGGTAAGACTTGGTGTCTTCAAGTGAGATAGGATATACACCTGTGACGTGTAGTCGTCGTCATTGATCGAGTGGAATGTGTTAGGTTTGGTGGTGCTATGTTTTCTTCGATTTCGTGGGGTCGGAGTGTTGAGAAGAAGTATTGAAGAAAATGATTGACAGAGATCGTGAGGTGAGATGGTTTGGTACCGGATAAGTGTTGATAATGAGGGCAGCTAGAGAAAGATAGTCTTCGTAGAGCTTGAAGTCGTGGTGATCTGCTGGTTTGAGAGCTACAAAGAATGATCCTGGAATGATGCTAGGCGGTGGTTCCATTTCTAGGAGGACAGGTGTAAGAAGCAGAAGTCGAGCAGTCGCGAAGTGGGGGAGCGGCAGCACAGCTTGGAATTTGAGGATATTCGACGCGCATTAATGGATGTCCATGAGGAGCAGACGGACAAGTAAGTCGGTAAATGAAGCAGGGCATAGGATGGGATATTGAAGTCGTAGAGAGCGTGCATTTCAACGTCGCTGGGAGGTGTCAGCGGGTGATTTCCATAGGTGGGTTGTCTTCTGGGGATAGGTTAGCAATGGCGGGGTTGGCAGGTTCTGTGAGGGGTCCTAGTGGCTAGGCGGTAGGAGTTAGAATGTGTGAATGATGCTAGAGAATTCGAGTGTTTAGGGAATTCTAGCAAGAGAATTTGGAAGATTAGGATGGATTGGCTGGGCAAGATCATGTTATCAAAGGAGGAAGGGTCTCAGTAGGGTCTAGAGTGGTGTAAGGAGTAGCTTCGGGTTAAGTGGGGGAGTCCCACCATCTGCAGTTGGGTTGTAGGATTGTCTTTGCATGGGGTTGAGGATTTTTGGCGTGTTGGCAAGTTATTTCATCTAAGGAAGAAGGAGTAAAAAGGTAATTGTGCGTGGGATTTGTTGAATATGTGCAGAAGTTGGCCCTCTAGGATCAGGGTTAGGCTTTGGAAGATTCAGGGTTTATGCTTAAGGCATGGGCGAGTTGTAAGGATAGTGACTCAGTCACGTGTTTCATTGAAAAGGGTGTTCCTGTGCTAGGAGAGCCTTGGAGTTGATTGTATTCGGGTCTAGTCAGAGTGGGTGACTCTTAATACCGGTCCTAGTGAGTTCAAAAGTTACGAATGCGGCAATTAAGGATTTCAGGCAGCAGTATGATCGAGAATCGAGCTTTTGCAGAGTAGTCTCTGAGAAGAAGGAGGACGGTTTGAATGTTCTATGATATGTTTCAGTATACAAGATGATATTGGAGGAGTGAGAGAAATGGACTCCGGATTGAAGAAAAGATTATCAGAAGGGTATGAATCAAGTTGCAGGATTTGGGCAGCATAGTCTCGTGAATCAAGGTCACTCGGGATGAGTGAGGGTTGAGTTTGCTATGGGTTGAAGGAAGTTGTTATTATTCCTGAGGCAATTAATGATGGTTAAAAGGAGATAGATTGATTAGCCATGGTTGAGATGGCACATTTGCGGCAGTGATCGATTCCTTTGATGTGATTTCGTTATGCATGTGGTTTGTGCCGGTGTGTGCAGGGCTTGTCGGCTATCGTAATGGATTTCATGAGGGAGCATTTGAGTGCTATGGCCTGTCAGGTATAGGCGGATCCCGGAAGGGTTATGGCGGCATAGAATACCGCTTAAGATTTGCATGATTTGGGTGATAATGGGAATTCACTCGTGTGTTGATATGGTCCTCTTGAATTGAGTCAAGTAAAAAGTTTCTATATGATGAAGTGTTCACCCTTTTGGTGGTTTGAAAGTTATGATGGAATTTTTGTGCTACCTCATGTTGGTATGTTAAGTACGGGAAGCAGTATGTAACTGGAATTGAGATTTAGGTTCGATGTTTGTAAGGATGTCATGAGCTCTAAAGAGCAAGGCAAAGTGATTTGAAAGTTCAGAGTAAGCTGGTGTTATCTTCAGTGTCTCCCGAGATTGACATTCGGTGAAAGAGGCTTTGTACCCTGGTCATGGGTTCTTGATGTGTTTTGCGGCCTTAGTATGGTCGGTATTATGGATGGGAAGACTTGTTTCCTTGTGTGGAAGGTCGTGGAAGCATGACCGCGAAAAGATGTGACATGTAGTCACTTGATGGATTTCAGATTTGGACCGAATATGAAGAAGTGCAATATTGCTTAAATTGAGAATTATGCCTGGAGGGCGTTCGATCCAGTTGATTATGGATTTTGGGGTGTTATTCCCGGTGGTGACGGTTTTTCTCGTGTATTATGAGAAAAGTAGGGTTAATGTGGACCCAGGTAAAAGCTAATAGCTAAGTTTGGTGCGAGCAAGGTGGCTCGATGTTTGTGGATGGATTTATATATGATTATGGTCTTCGTGTGATCCAGGCATGTTCCTTTCAGTAGAGCATCTTTTCATGGAAGGATATTAGATTAGTGGGTGTTGTTCCGTCTTCATCGAATTCATGTGTTATTGTGATTATGCCGTGTGAGTTGTGAAACAGCTTTGATAATTTCTTATGTGTTAAGGTCCCACGTAAAGGGGATGTTATGTGAGCGTGATAGCTCTTGAGATCCATAGTATTTGCATATATGTCGCACCTCAGTTGTGCTTGAGTTTTGTAGCCTATGGCTTTATCAGTCTCCTCAGGATGGTATTATGCACTTAGCGTGCTTGTGATCGATATTCAGTAATTCGTAATAGTGAGCAAATCAACTCCGTATATATATTTCCTTACATGAGTTTTATGTTATTTGGGATCGGGTGGCACGCCGCCACGGGTATGTTATTTGGATCAGGTTGCACGCCACAATAGTGTGATGATGAGTAAGGTTCCTATATTTATTTTCTTATGTTTTAATTCCTATTTTCTGGTAAGGATTCATATAAGTTGCATGAGCTGGATAGTTCCCTCCTGGGTCATTTCTTATTATCATGTTCGAGTTATGGCCTAATGGGCGATATGGTATCATGTGAGGCTGTTAACCATGTTTGGGGTGACTTGCTGTCTGAGCAGTTCAAACTGGGTGAGACGAGGTTATCGGACCAGGGATCAGTACGATAAGGTTATGTGAAGTGTATATTAAAGAACAAATACCATAATTCAGGTTCATAATGAAAGTGACGATTCTAGTCAAGATAAGGTACTCAAGGATTTGTTAACTCTACAGTTGAGTGTGAATTTATGCGCATGTCCTCCGTTGTGGTTGTATCGCCAGCATTATAGCAGGATGTCAGTATAATTGTTATGAGGTGCATCAGGTTCGTGGACCTTGGCTATTAAGGTTCAGGGAGCATCATTGTGGTTAGATGATACGGTGCATGGTGTCAATTCAGCAAAGGTATGCAGTTATGATATGGTAAATCATGAGTTGGTTGATGCAGTGCTTATATATATTGGAACTAGGCCTGGCTAGAGAAATTTCACGTGTTTGAATGAATTTTGAGCTTATTAAATGGATAAAGAAGAAATCTCCAGATTTGATCAAGCTATTGTGCTCGACTGGGTTGTGGTAGCACGAGCGGGTGCTCGAGATGTTAAACAGTGATTTCAGGAAGCTCCAGAGCAGTTCTTAGCACGTTCGAGGACAAACGTCGGTTTAAGTAGGGGAGAATGTAAGGACCCGACCGGTCGTTTTGTGATCTAGCGTGTCGTTCAGTGGTTTGAGGCTGTGAGCAGCTTCATTTCAGGTATTATGACCCGTGGGCGTGGTTGTAATTGAAATTCAGGAAGTTTAGAGTTGGTTTGGAAAGAAAATTCTCATTCAGAAGACTTGAGTTAGTGAAATCAACTAAGATTGGAATTTTGAGTAAACAATCTCCGAATCAGAATTTGAAGGTTCCAGCAGGTTTGTATGATGATTTCGGATTTGGGTGTGTGTCCGGATCAGGTTTTGGATAACCCGGGAGTGTTCCGGCGTATATTGTGGAAATTAGCATTTTTAGAAGGATTTCATGAATTTGGAGTTGAAGTGCATATCAGTGAGGTTGATGTCCGTTTGGGATTCCGAGTCTCGGAATAGCTACGTATGGTGATTCTGGAGTTGGGAGCGCGATCGGAAGTGAATTCCGATGTCCGGAGGTCATTTTGAAGTCATTTGGCTAAAGATAGAAATTTGAAGGTTTTTCGAAAATCCGGCCGGGAGTGGAAGTTTTGATATCGAGGTCGGAATCTTATTCCAGAAGTTGGAGCATGTCCGTAATGTTGAATATGACTTTTTCACAAAATTTGAAGTGATTCCGAGTTGTTTAGGTCGGTTCGGCGCATCGTTATAGAAATCTAGAATTTGAAAGTCCTAAGTTATGAATTCAGGGGTTTTGGGATGTGATTTTGAGTTTTAGAGATGTTTTGAGTGTTCTGTAGGCTCAAGCGAGTCTGCATTATGGTTTGGGACTTGTTGGTATATTTTGATGGGGGCTCGGGTTGGCCCAGGTGCCTCCCAGACATCACACGAGGCCAAAAACCAGCTAAAACAACTGTTGGTGCAGCTGTTGATGGTGTGACCGCAAGTGCGGTTGCCCAGCCACTGGTGCGGGACCGCTCCTGCGGTCCCAGTATCGCAAGTGCGAAAACCCAGAGGTCCCCCTACCTTCGCAGCTGCGGAACAATTTCCGTAGGAGCGGGTCAGCTGGTGCGGAAACTCCTCCACAAGTGCGATCCCCAGCCCCCTCGCCATTTTTCGCAGGTGCGTTTCTTTACTCGCCGGTGCGGGACCGCAGGTGCGGTCCTACGGTCGAAAGTGTGGAAACGCCTATAGGCAGGATATTTAAGTGTTTAAACACGGGTTTTCTTCATTTGTTTCTGATCCAAAACTCCATTAAGAGCCTTCAAGCTTGAGTACCACCCTTCACGACCTATATAGTACTAAGGTGAGTAATTCCTCTCTATTTTCCTAATTTTTACATGGAATTCAACTAGAAGTAATTACTAAAACATCAAAAATCAAGGATTTGGATAGTAAAAGTTAGGGTTCTTAAGAATTTGATAAATCACTCAATGATTGCCATGAATTCCAATAAAAGTTACATAATCTTGATCTTTAGGCTACGAGTGAGTGACCCTTCAATAATTCTCGATATTCGAGCGTGCGGGCTCAGGGTTGAAATTGGGTAATTCTTCAAGAATGGTGAATTTTGGGTTAATAGGTTAATTCTTCTTCCTTGATCATGAGTTGATGTAATTATTCTATATTTGGCTAGTTGCGAGCCGTTGAGGGTAGATTTCGGTGATTCGGGCACATCCTTGATCCGAGAGGTGGTTTCGTCACTACGTAAGTCTTCTTTCTAACTTTGTGAGGGGGAATCATCCCCCTAGGTGAACTAATTCAGTATATTATCTTTGGGGGCTACGTACGTACGAGGTGACAGGGTCCGTGCATAGCTACTATTATGCCATGTTCGGGTAGTCTAGGACCCACTAGCATGCCACTATGTGCCTTATTTGCGCCTTTGTATGTGTTATGAGTTGTGATTACTGTTGAGGTGACATGGAAACGTGAAACATTATGATTTAAATCCCAGTTGGCTATCTGTGGTATTGACACAGTCCTGTTGAGTTGGTACACATATGTACTTATATATATATATATATATGCACTTGTTATTGAGTCAGCACATGAGTCGCTGGTATGATGCGCGGCCGTGGGTCAGCTTATTATTATTGACTTAGCACACGAGTCGCAGGTATGATGCGCGATCGTGGGTTAGCTTATCATTACCGAGTCAGCACACGAGTCGTAGGTATGATGCGGGATCTTGGGTCAGCTTATCATTATCGAGTCAGCACACGAGTCGCAGGTACGATGCGCGATCGTGGGTCAGCTTATTATATCGAGTCAGCACGCGAGTCGCAGGTATGATTCGCGATCGTGGGTTAGCTTATGACCTCAGTCCCTATGACCACCCTTATGACTCCGGTCGGTCGTCTTCTCCTGGTATGTGTATGACCACTTGATTTCTGAGTCACTTATAACTGGAGTGTCAGGTATTGGTTAAGAGGAGATTTTAGTACTTTGCTGTTCCTTTTTCAGTTATTATCTGGATTTTGTTATTTGCTATGTACTTGTTGCTCACTGTCTTTCATGTCTATTGTATTTCATCATATTTTGTCCCATGTTGTATTGTCGGACCTTAGTAAGAGTCTAATTTGCCCCCTCGTCACTACCTTTCTGAGGCTAGGCGGGCGACTTACTGAGTACACGTTGTTTATGTACTCATTCTGCAATTGTTGTGCATTTTATTGGACAGGTACTTCCATAGAAATGTGGAGGATTCGGAGACTTAGGCGAACTGCACCATCCGGAGGCGATCCGCAGCTGGCAGAGCCACCTTCATACTGTATTTATTCATTTTAAATTTCCTTGTCCAGTTGTATTTCGGACAGGCTTTGTAATATTTGTAAAATTCTTAGAAATAGCTCATGTACTTGTGACACCGGGTTCTGGTATATGTATTGGGATATAATGTCTTGAGTGAAATCTTTAAACCATTGTTTTAATTAACAGTATTTTATTTGAGTACCATGTAATAAAGTGAACGGAAATGTTTTCATAAATGTTAAAAACCGGAAAGTTATTTTAATTAAGTAATGATTTGGCTAGCCTGACATTGATGTCCGGCGCCATCACGGCCTTAGGGATTTTAGGTCGTGACAAACACCTTCCGCTGAGCTGATAGCCTACTTGGAGGACTCTCGGCCTGTCTATCGGGACTTGCGGGCATGAAACGCAGTGTCCCCAGGCAAAAGGGACGTCAGTACAAATGATGTACCGAGTATGTAAGGAATGAAAATCAGTAAATAATAGACATGAGAGAAACATGGAGTAAAAGACACAACATGTAAGTCTAAATAACTCTGTGAATCATTAATATTTATAATGCCATGTACATGCGTATAAATGTCATGCCATGCATAGGTATATGCGTTCATAACATCATCAAGCCTCTGAGGGCATCTCATCATATCATCTCAGCCACTGTGGGAAAAATCATCAATGTATACCAGTTGATCACCAAAGCCACATCGATGCCATGAAAGCGGACTGCAAATGAGGTCCGGAGGTAGTGGTGCGCATTCCTACACCCGAAGAGAGAATCACCACACACGTGAAGGGTTCTTAAGTGTTTACACTTACCCCTTCACATTGGGTCCCTTCGGCTGGTGATTTTTGACTTCTGCAGGAGGTACGAAGTCACCCTCGATCAGCTCCATCCTTCACTTTGGCGCATAGTGATCATGTTGCGCTTCTTCTCCAACGAGGTCGGGGGGTTAGTGTTCACTCTGAACCATCTCGTTCGGTTGTACAGGACTTTGCTCTATCGAGGGCTAATTAGGCTTCATTGTCGAGCAACAAAGACTCTATTCTCGAACATCAATGAGGATAAGGATCGAGGCTGGATGAGCCGATTCATACGGGTAAGGAATTGTGACATAATACCAAAGGAAAAGACGATGTTCCCTGAGGAGTGGAATTCCAAGCGTAAGTGAATTTTTATTCTTTGATTTTGTGCTTCTCTTGAATTTGCCTAATATATCTCTTTAATCACGCAGTTGTGCTTTAGATGCCCGAGGTGGTGCCCGATTTTGAAGACTGGATCCAGAAGCTCGCCTCTACTTCGACTCGTGCCGAACGAGTGTGAAGGGACTTGGCCAAGGGCAGGTGGGAGTCCAAGAACCATGGTAAGGATCTCTTCTTACATATTCCGAAGTAATTACATGTTTTATTCATTACTAATCTTTCTTCATGTAGGTCTGACCAAAGATGCCATTCTGAGGCCTCCGAGTGAAGGAGGCGAAGCTAAGACCCCATATTCGAGGCTGGAAAAGGATAAGAAGAGAAAGGATCTCCCGCAATCCGAGGTTTCCAAACCCAAACCTCGAAGGGTGAGGAGAAAAATGGTCGGTCTCTCGGCGGATGCGGTCCAAAAGTTGAGAGACCAGGATGAGTAAGAAGAATAAGACACCTCGTCTTGATATTTCGCCCTCGAAAGGCCGCCGAGGTCACCTCACATTCCGAGCTTCCAGCTGCTATAATCGAGCCTCACATCGAGGAGTCTTCGAAGAAGAATTCGGGGGTGAACCCCAGGTCTCCTGAGGTCGAGGTGATTTCTTGATCATCAACTTCTACACCGGGCGGAGCCGGTTCTGAAACTCGGAAGATCGGACAGAGCGCCCTGAGCGATTCGCTCGGTTCCATGACAATAGGTTAATCGCCTTCAATGTCGGTCTTCTCTGAAGAGGCAATAAGGGAGGCCCAATGTCACGACTCGAAATATACTAAGGTCGTGATGGCGCCTGATACCACCGTCAGGCAAGCCAATCATTAATTAGTTGAAATAAATTCCTATTTTAACATTTATGAAAATCATTGCCTTTCACTTTATTACATATTAACTAAATAAAATATGTTAAGTAAATACAATGGTTTAAATATTCCATTTTTTTCTTTTTTGCAAATACATCCCAACACATCCCAGAACCCGGTGTCACAAGTACATGTGTAATTTCTAAGAATTTATATAATCATCACAAAGCTTGTCCTAAATACAAATTGGACAAAGAATTTAAAATGAAATTAAATACAGTATGAGGAAGACATCTATCAGCTGCCGATCGCCTCCGGAAGATGCAGCTCGCCTAAGTCTCCAAATCCTCAACATTTCTATGAAAGTACCTGTGCAATAAAAATGCACAGCAAGTGTAGCATGAGTACAAAAATAACGTGTACTTAGTAAGTCGCCCGCCTAACCTCAGAGAGGTAGTGACGAGAGGTCTAATTAGACACTCACTAGGGTCCAACAAATTAATTTAACAGCATATGATGAACACGGTAGGCATGTAAAGGTAGAAAAGCAGCAAATATATAAGGCACTGAAATCCAAATAAATACTGGAAGTAAATAAACAGTTACTACTTCCTCATTTTCCCCCAAATATCTCAAATAATCAATTACTTCCTCATTTTCCCCCAATATCTTATCGCTTCAAAATTCATGAAAAATATTTAACAATTTAGCATGCACATACGGATAAGGACAACCGGCCTGAGCCATCATAATAATCATCTCTGTGCACTGCCGAGGGTCGACCGACCCGTACCATAAGTGCACCTTTCAATAAAATAATCATGTCTATGCATTGTCGAGGGTCGAACGGCCCGAACCATAAGTGCATTTTAAATCCGCCATGGCGTACGGCATGCTCCCATGAGAGTGGGAGAAATAACACTCCGCTCGCGGAATGTATATTGCGAAGCAGTCACATGCAGTCATGCACAATCAACAGTCCACCCCGAATACGTCGAGAAAAGAAATACTCAAGTAAATGACAGATTTCTCTTTTAAAAACCACAAAATAGTGTTTAAATCCTTTCTCGAAATTCATTTGCCAAGTCTAATAATATTCAATAATATCACCTTATCAAATATACAATTATCCACGGAGGAAATCAATTCTCTTTCCAGCTGATTAAGAAAATGAACTCTAGTCTTCTTTAGATATTAAATTACGATTTCGATTATATTAGCATTCTAATAATACAGGCAGGATCACAGGTACAACAGGTAATACATGCTAGTTGGTCCTAGACTACCCGGACATGGCATAATAGTAGCTACTCATGGAATCCCGTCACCTCGTGCATACATAGCCCCCGCAGATAGTAACACCTACTTAATTAGTTCATCTATGGGGACAATTCCCCCTCACAAAGTTAGAAAGGAGACTTACCTCGCTCCGAAGTCCCATAACCGGCTTCCAAGCCCTTCCGACGACTCCAACGAATGCACAACACCCCAAAACTATCCAAATAACACCAAACCAATGAAAATATACTCTATTATTTGCAACAATTCCAAATTATATAATTTTCCAACCCCGCTTAGTGAATTAACCAAAATGCCTTCGGGCACACGTGCCCGGAGTCCGAAATATCTCGAAGACATATTCTACCCATAGCTCTACTAGCTCAAATATATAATTTACTCTAAATTCCATGCTCAAATTCGTGGTAGAAATCCAAAATACCATTTCTAGGTTTTCTTCAATATTTTCTAAATTTTTCCACAATTTTAATGTATAATTCCATGAAATAACCTTGTATTTAACTTAGAAACATGAAGGAATTATTTACCTTGTGATCCTCGATGAAAACCCTCTCTTGAAGCTCCTCAAAATCGTCTAAACCAAAAGAAAAATGGAAGGAAATGGCCAACAACCTCGGTTTTAAAACATTCTGCCCAGGCCATTTTTTCGCACCTGCGATTCCGCAGGTGCGACTAAACCTCCGCACTTGTGGCTTTCCTCAGCTCAAGCCAACTTCACACCTGCGCCCCATAGCCCGCATCTGTGACTTCGCATGTGCGGGAATATCATCGCACCTACGCCCTAGCTAGACCACCACTTCTTTGCACCTGTGGCACCATAGCCGCACCTGCGGCCAAAGCCTCGCAGGTGCGATCACACCAGATTACAGCAATTCCAGCTCCTTTTCTAACTTCAAATATTGATCCATTAACCACCCGGAATCCACCCGAGGCCCCCGAGGCCCCGTCCAATTATACCAACCTGTTCCAAAACATAATGCGGACTTGCTCGAGGCCCCAAATCACATCAAACAACATCGAAACCACGAATCGCTCCCAAATCCTAACTTTATGAACTTAGAAATATCCATCTTCTACATCTGATTCCGAAACCTATTAAATCACGTCTAATTGACCCCAAATTTTGCACACACGTCATATTTGACATTACGGACCTGCTCCAACTTTCGAAATCGCACTCCGACCCCGATATCAAAATTTCCACTTCCGGTCGAATTTCTTCAAAACCTTCAAATTTCTATCTTTAGCCAAATGACTCTAAAATGACCTTAGGACATCCGAATTCACTTCCGATCATGCTCCAAACTCCAGAATCACCATACGAAGCTATTCCCAGACTCGTAATCCCAAACGGACATGAATATCACTGAAATTCGCTTCAAGCCAAACTTAGGAAATTTCTTCAAAAATGTTGGCTTCCATAATATAGGCCGAAACGCTCCCGGGTTATCCAAAACCCGATCCGGACATACGCCCAAGTTCGAAATCATCATATGAACCTATAGGAACCTTCAAATCCTGATTCTGAGGTCGTTTACTCAAAATTCAATCTTTGTCCATTTCTCCAACTTAAGGCTTCTGAAATGAGAATTTTCTTTCCAAATCAACTCTAAACTTCCCGAAATTCACTTCCAACAACACCTACAAGTCATAATACCTGAAATGGAGTTGCTCATGACTTTAAACCGCTGAACGACGCGCTAGAGCTCAAAACGACCGGTCAGGTCGTTACACCAAAGGCTGAAGACCCCCGAGGTCGGCAGAGGCTCTAGCGCTTCCGGGATTGCTTTGTAGGGGTCGATGATGCTTCTGATATTACTAACACTTTGATCCTCATGGCGGAAGCCCAGCGTCTTTTTTCCAAGGTAAGTTCCAGTTGCTTTTCGGTTATTCTTTTTCGCCTTTTTTCTAAGGTTATTTTTTCACAACTCTAACTTGTGTTTTCTTCATTGTATATGCCTCTGCCAAATTTCGAGCTGACCTTAGTCAGTGTGAAGCTGATCTCCGAAGGGTCTCGGAAGAGATGAATGCCCTGAAGATTCTTTATGGCGAAAAGGATGAGGTCATAAAGGATCTTCAAGCAGACCTAGCAAAGGCTCATGAAGATGTTATGGCATTTAAAAAATGGTCGTTTTACTTGCCAAAATAGCTGTTAGCTATTTATAAAATAGCCATTTAACTTCCCCCCTCCCCCCTACCCCAACTTTGTTTTAACCCCAAACTTTTTATAATTATACTTTTTCCCCTATTTTCAACTATAAATACCCTATCATTCTTTCATTTTTATCACAAAATCATCAATCTCTCTCTAATTTTCTTCTATAATTGCTTACTTATTGTTACAATTTGTGAAAAATTGTGAAGTTGGTGAATTGAATTATTCAAGTCTTCAACAATAATTAATTTTCAACAAGTTGTTCATCAATTCGGTAAACTCGTTCTAACTCTTAAGTATTAATATTATAGTTTTGTTTGTTTTACTTTGTATAATTATAATTAAGACGGCCTATTCTTTAAAAAAATGTTTAGTAAAAGTAGTAAGGGAAAATCCAAGATTGGTGGATCTAGTGGCCAAGCTGTTCCTCCTCCACTTTCCCCAGTTCCCCGATCCAAACCTGTTACCCGTCCTACACCTGCTATTCTTGATAGCGATAATACTTTATTATAATTTACCGATAGTCAATTTTACCATGATATTGTACCAGGTGAACAATTAAACCATGAATACATGAATGCTCTTTATGGTAATCCAACTATTGACGAAAATGATGAGGAAAATGATGATGAAGAAATATATTTTGATGAAACGCAACCGGATGACGATACACCCACTAGTCTTGTTCTTGAAGAAGTTAACCTAACTAATAATAATCCAAATGACACCCCGTCTGACCCTCATATTACTACCCCTACTTTTTCTAGACAACCTTCTAAACGGAGCGAAACATCTATTGTTTGGAAATTTTTTATTAAACTAAGAGAAAAAAATAAGACTAACTGTAAAACGTGTGGCAAAGAGTTAGCTTTTAAATATGTTGGAGGTCGGATCGGGGGAAGGGTGTAACGACCCGACCGGTCATTTTGAGCTCTAGCGCGTCGTTCAGCGGTTTGAAGTCGTGAGCAGCTTCGTTTCAGGTGTTATGACTTGTAGGTGTGGTCGGAATTGAACTTCGGGAAGTTTAGAGTTTATTTGGAAAGAAAATTCTCATTTTAGAAGCCTTAAGTTGGAGAAATCAACTAAGATTGAAATTTTGAGTAAACGACCTCCGAATCAGGATTTGAAGGTTCCTGCTGGTTCGTATGATGATTTCGGACTTGGGCGTATGTCTGGATCGGGTTTTGCATAACTCGGGAGCAATTCGATGCATATTGTGGAAGTTAGCATTTTAGAAGAATCTCATAAATTTAGGCTTGAAGTGCATCTCAGTGTTGTTGATGTTCGTTTAGGATTTTCGAAGCTGGGAATAGCTTTGTGTGGTGATTCTGGAGTTGGGAGTGCGATCAGAAGTGAATTTGGATGTCTGTAGGTCATTTTGAAGTCATTTGGCTAAAGATAGAAATTTGAAGGCTTTTGAGAAATCCGACCGGAAGTAGAAGTTTTGATATCGAGGTCGGAATGCGATTTCGGAAGTTGGAGCAGGTCCGTAATGTTGAATATGACTTGTGGGCAAAATTTGAGGTCAATCGGACATGATTTGATAGGTTTCGGCATCGGATGTAGAAGCTGGAGAATTCTAAGTTCATAAAATTGGGAATTTGGGTGTGATTCGTGGTTTCGATGTTGTTTGATGTGATTTGAGGCCTCGAGCAAGTCCGTATTATGTTTTGGAATAGGTTGGTATAATTTGACGGGGTCCCGGGGGCCCCAGGTCTGGGTGGTTAACGGATCAATGTTTGAAGTTGAAGAAGGCTAAAGGTTGATGTCATCTGGTGTAACCGCACCTGCGAGGCTTTGACCGCAGGTACGGAGCCACGGGTGCGGCTAAGGGCGCCGCAGGTGCGAGTTCTGGGCTGGAACTGAGGAGGCCGCAGGTGCGGAAGATGGGTCGCACCTGCGGAAGCGTAGGTGCGAAGAAGGGACCGCAGAAGCGAGAGATGCTGGGTTGAGTCAGAGCTGCACCTGCGATGGAGTTTCCGCTGGTGCGGAGCCTCAGGAGCAGCTATTGGACCGCAGGTGCGAAGGGACGCCTGGGCAGAATTTCTTAAAGTCGGGTTTTTGTCATTTCTCACCCATTCTTCATTTGACATGGGAGATTTTGGAGAGCATTTCAAGGGGGGATTTTCGTCAGGCATCAAGGTAAGTAAATTCCTCCCGTTTGTAAGTTAAATACAAGATTATATGCATGGATTAGGCATGGAAATGGGTAGGAATTTGGGGAATTATTGAAGAAACCTAGAAAATGTAAATTTGAAATTTAGCCACGAATTTGAGTATTGAATGTAGAGTAAATTGTATGATTGAACTAGTAGGGCTATGAGTAGAATGTATCTTCGAGAATTTTGGATTTCCGGGCACGTGGGCCCGAGGCCATTTTGGTCATTTCTCCGAGCGGGGTTGGGAAAGTATATAATTTGAATTTGTTGTGAGTATTAGGATGAATTTTCATCGCTTTGCCGTTATGTGGTGGTTTCAGAGAGTTGTACGTCTGTTAGAGTCATCGAAAGGGCTTGGAAGCCAGTGTTGGAATTTTGGAGAGGTAAGTCCCTAGGTGAATTAATTAATTATATTCCATTACTTTCGGGGCCTACATACGCACAAGGTGACGGGAGTCCGTGCATAGCTACTATTATGCCATGGTAGCCTAGGACCCACTAGCATGCCTTAACTATTGTACTTGTGATATTGTCTGTGATGTTAGACCGCTAATATAATCGAAATTGTAATTTAATGACTAAGGAAGATTAGAGTTTATTTTCTAAATCATCTAAAAAGAGAATTTATTTCTTTCGCGGGCAATTGTATTTCCGAATTAGGTTGTGTTATTAAACGTTATATAAAACTCGGCAAGTGAATTCTGAAAAAGGGATTTAAATACTATTTTTGGTTTTTAAAAGATAAATCGGTTATTTACTTGAGTATTTGTGTTCCCGGCATATTCGGGGTGAATTGTTGATTGTGCATGTCTGCATGTGACCGCTTCATAATTTACATTCCGCGAGCGGAGTGTTATTTCCCCTACTCTCATGGGAGCGAGTCGTACGCCACGGCGGATTTAGAATGCACTTTTGGTACGGGTCGTTCGATCCTCGGCAGTGCACAGAGAGGATTATTATATTGAGAGATGCATTTTTGGTACGGGCCATTCGATCCTCGGCAGTGCATAGACATGAGTAGTTTATTGAGAGGTGCACTTTTGGTACGGGTCTTTTGATCATCGACAATGCACAGAGTGATTTAACGATGACTCAGGCCGGTTGTCCTTATCCCGTATGTGCATGCTAAACTGTTAAATGTTTTCTACATGATTTTGAAGTGATAATATATTTGGGAGAAAATAAAGAGGCAATTGTTGATTTATGATATTTGGGGGAAAACAAAGAGGAAATTGTTTATTTAAGATATTTGGAAAATAATGAGAAAGTGATATCTGTTGTTTATTTCCAGTATTTACTTGGAGTTCAGTGCCTTACATACATGCTGCTTTACTGCCTTTACATGATTATCATGTTCATCTTACTGTTAAATAAATTTGCTGGCCCTTAGTGAGTGTCTAATTCGACCTATAGTCACTACCTCTCTGAGGTTAGGCGGGCGACTTACTAAGTACACGTTATTTTCGTGTTCATGCTACACTTGCTGTGCATTTTATTGCACAGGTACTTTCATAGCAATGTGGAGGATTCGGAGACTTAGGCGAGCTGCATCATCCGGAGGCGATCCGCAGCTGACAGAGTCTCTTTCGTACTGTATTTATTTCATTTGAAATTTCCTTGTCCAGTTGTATTTCGGACAGGCTTTGTAATGATTGTATAAGTTCTTAGAAATTGCTCATGTACTTGTGACACCGGGTTCTGGGATATGTGTTGTTTTATAATTGTTGAAGTGTAGTATTCAAACCATTTTTCCTAATTGACAGATTTTTATTTGGTTATTATGTAATAAAGTTAAAGGAAATATTTTCATAAATGTTAAAATCGAAAAGCCATTTCAATTAATTAATGATTTGGCTTGCTTGACATTGATGTCCGGTGCCATCACGACCTTAGGGATTTTGGGTCGTGACAACATGGTATCAGAGCGCTAGGTTCCCGTAGGTCTCACGAGTCATGAGCAAGTCTAGTAGAGTCTTGCGGATCGGTACGGAGACGTTTGTACTTATCTTCGAGAGGCTACAGGGTTGTTATGAGTACTTCCCTTCTTGATTCCTCATCGTGCGAGTTGATTCCTTTGAGGCTTATGCCTATGTTCATTCCTACTCAATCTTACGCGTCGCGGAGCGCTTGCTGTGAATCAGGAATTTGAGGAATTGAAATGGTGATATGGGTGTAAATCGAGATGCTTCCATGTGTAATTGGTGGGGTGCTGTTGTTATGGCCCTGCAGAAGAATAATATGTTGTTTTATCTCAGTAGTTGTGTTTCTGGGAGCCTTAAGGTTGTGCCCAGGTAGTGATGACGCTTGGGATTGGTTGTCGCGCAATTTCATTATGATGATAGAATGCTTGCCCGTATGTTGGGGGTGATGAATGGTTTGAAGGGAGGTCTTCTCAGAGTGTGATTTCGAGGTTCCGGTATTCTAGTGCCGGCAGAGGAAGGGCATTTGGGTTATGAATGGTCCGGTTGGGGTTGATAAGGTAATAAGACTCGATGTCTTCAAGTGAGATGGGATATGCACCGGTGACGTGTAGTCGTTTTCATTGATCGAATGGAATGTGTTAAGTTTGTCGGTGCTATGGTTTCTTCTGTTGTGTGGGGTCAGAGTATTGAGAATAAGTATTGAAGAATGCGGTTGACAGAGATTGATACTGAAGTTAGGCTAGGCGTGGTTCCATTTCTAGGAGGCCAGGTGTAAGAAGCGGAAGTTGAGCACTTGCAGAGTGGGGGAAGCGGAAGCGTAGCTTGGAATTTGAAGATATTGTCGCACATTTAATGGATGACCATGAGAAGAGAACGGACTAGTAAATTGGTAAACGAAGCAGGGCGTAGGATGGGGTATTGAAGTCGCAGAGAGCGTGCATTTCAGCGTCGTTGGGAGGTGTCCGGGGGTGATTTCCACAGGTGGGTTATCTTCTGTGAATAGGTTAGCGATGGTGGGGTTGGCAGGTCTCGGTGAGGAGTTCTAGTGGCTAGTCAGTATGAGGTAGAATGTGTGAATGATGCTAGAGAATCTGAGTATTTAGGGGGTGCTAGCAAGAGGATTGGAAGAGTTGGACGGATTGGTTAAGATAGATCACGTTATCAAAGGAGAAAGGATCTCAGCAGGGTCCAGAGTGGTGCAAGGAGCAGCTTCAGGCTAAGTGGGGGAGTCCCACCATCTACAGTTGGGTTGCAGGATTGTGTTATCGCAGGGTTGCGGATTGTCGGCGTATTAGCAAGTTATTACAACTAAGGGAAAGGAGTAAAATGGTGATTTTGCATGGGATTTGATGAGTGTGTGAAAAAGTTGGCCCTGTCGGGCCAGGGTTAGGCTTTGAAAGATTCAAAATTTATGCTTAAGGCATGGGCGAGTTGTAAGGATAGTGACTCAGTCACGTGTTTCATTGAAAAAGGTGTTCTTGTGCTAGGAGAGCCTTGGAGTTGATTGTATTCGGGGCCAGTCAGAGTGGGTGACTCTCTATAGCGGTCCTAGTGAATTCCAAAGTTAAGAGTGCGGCATTTAAGGGTTCCAGGCAGCAATATGATCGAGAATCGAGCTTTTGCAGAGTAATTTTTGAGAAAGAGGAGGATGGTTGGAATGTTCTATGATATGTTTCAGCATGCAGGATAGTATTGGAGGAGTGAGAGAAATAAACTCCGGATTGAAGAAAACATTATTAGGAGGGTATGAGACGGGTTGCGGGATTTAGGCAACATAGTCTCGTGAATCAAGGCAACTCGGGATGAGTGAGGGTTGAGTTTGCTATGGGTTTAAGGAAGTTGCTATTATTCTCGAGGGAATTGAATATGATTAAGACAAGATAGATTGGTTAGCCATGGTTGAAATGGCACATTTGCGGCAGTGATCAGTTCCTTTGATGTGATTAAGTTATGCGTGCGGGTTGTGCCGGTGTGTGCGGGGCTTGTCGGTCGTCGTAATGGATCTCATGTGGGAGAATTTGAGTGTTATGTCCTGTCAGGTGTACGCGGATCCCGGAAGGGTTATGGTAGTATGTACTACTACTCAAGGATTTGTATGTTGGGTGATTGTGGGAATTCACTCGTGTGTTGAGATGGTGCTCTTTCTTTGAGATAAGTAAAAGGTTTCTATGTGATGAAGTGTTCACCCTATTGGTGGTTCAGAAGTTATGATGGAATTCTTGCGCTACCTCATATTGGCAAGTTAGGTGTGGTAAGCAGTGTATAACTGGGAGTAAGAATCGATATTGTGGTTCGGTGTTAATAAGGATATCATGAGCTCGGAAGAGCAAGAAGAAGTGATTTCAAAGTTCAGAGTAAGTTGGTGTTATATTCAGTGTCACCTGAGATTGATATTCGGTGAAAGAGGCTTTGTACCCTGGTCATGAGTTCTTGATGTGTTTTGCGCCCTTAGTGTGGTCGATGGTATGGATGGGCAAACTTCTTGCCTTGTGTGGAAGGTCGTAGAAGCATGACCGAAAAAAGATTGTATAAAGTGTGACATGTAGTCACTTGATGGATTGAAGATTTGGACTGAGTTTAAAGAAGTGCAATATTGCTTAATTGAGAATTTATGCCTGGAAGGCGTTCAGTCCAGTTGAGTATGGATTTTGGGTTGTTGTCCAGCTGATGATGGTTGTTCTTGTGTATTATGAGAGAATGTGGGTTAATATGGACCCAGGTAAAAGCTATTAGCTTAGTTGGTGCGAGCAAGGTGGCTCGATGTTTGTGGATGGATTTAAATATGATTATGGGCTCCGTATGAGCCAGGCATGTTCATTTCAGTAGAGCGCTTTTCATGGAAAGGTATTAGAACAGCGGATGTTGTTCCGTCTTCCTCAAATTCATGTGTTATTATGATTGTGCCGTGTGAGTTATGAAACGGCTTAATAATTTTCTATGTGTTCAGGTCCCGCGTAGTAGGGATGTTATGTGAGCACGATAGCTATTGAGATCCAGAGTGTGTATATATATCGCACCTCAGTTGTGTTTGAGTTTTATTGCATACGGCTTTATCAGTCTCCCCAAGATGGTATTATGCACTTAGCGTGCTTATGATCGATATTCAGTAATTTGTATTAGTGAGCAAATCAGCTCCGTATATATATCTTCTTATGTAAATTTTATGTGGGATCGGGTGGCACACCTCCATGGGTATGTTATTAGGATCGGGTTACACTCCGCAATAGTGTGATGATGAGAAGGGTTAATATGTATTTATTTTCTTGTGTTTTATTTCCTAATTTCTGAGAAAAGTTCATATTAGTTGTGTGAGTTGAATAGTCCCTTCCTGAGTCATTTCTTATTTATCATGTTCGAGTTATGGCCTATTGGCAATGTGATATCATGTGAGGATGCTGGTCATGTTGGGGTGGTTTGTTGTCTGAGCAGTTCATACTGGGTGAGACGAGATTTTTGGATCAGGGATTAATGCGATAAGGTTATGTGAAGTGTATCTTAAAGAACAAGTACCATTATTCAGGTCTATAATGAAGTGATGATTCTAGTCAAGATGAGGTATTCAAGAATTTGTTAACTCTGCAGTTGGGTATGAATTTCTGCACATTTCCTCTGTTGTGGTGGTATCGTCAGCATTATAGCAGGATGGATGTATATCTGTTACGAGGTGCATCGGGAGCACCAGATTCGTGGAATTTTGGCTATCAAGGTTCAGGGAGTGTCATTGTGGCCAGATGATGAGTTATGTGGTGCATGGTACTGATTCAACAAAGGTATGCGTTCATGTTCAGGTATATCGTGTGGTAGTTGATACGGTGTTTATATGTTGGAACTAGGCCTGGCAGAAAAATTTTAGGTGTTTGAATGAATTCTGAGCTTATTATATGGATAAAAGAAGATATCTCCAGATGTGATCAAGCTAATGTACTCAACTGGGTTGTGGTAGCACGGGCAGGTGCTCGGGGTGTTAAACAGTGATTTTAGATAACTCCAGAGCAATCCTTAGCACGTTCGAGGACGAACGTCGGTTTAAGTGGGGGAGAATGTAACGACTCAACTGGTCGTTTTGAGATCTAGCACGTCGTTCAGCAGTTTGAAGTCGTGAGCATCTTCGTTTCAGGTGTTATGACTTGTAGGTGTGGTCGGAATTGAACTTCGGGAAGTTAAGAGTTGATTTGGAAAGAAAATTCTCATTTTAGAAGCCTTAAGTTGGAGAAATCAACTAAGATTGAAATTTAGAGTAAATGACCTCCGAATCAGGATTCGAAGGTTCCTGAACGTTCGTATGATAATTTCGGACTTGGGCGTATGTCCGGATCGGGTTTTGGATAACCCAGGAGCGTTTCGATGCATATTGTGGAAGTTAGCATTTTAGAAGAATTTCATAAATTTAGGATTGAAGTGCATTTCAGTGTTGTATTGATGTCCGTTTGGGATTTCCGAGGATGGGAATAGCTTCGTGTGGTGATTCTGGAGTTGGGAGCGCGGTCGGAAGTGAATTTGGATGTCCGTAGGTCATTTTGAAGTCATTTGGCTAAAGATAGAAATTTGAAGGTTTTTGAGAAATCCGACCGGAAGTAGAAATTTTGATATCGAGGTCAAAATGCGATTCCGGGAGTTGGAGCAGGTCCGTAATGTTGAATATTACTTGTGCGCAAAATTTGAGGTCAATCGGACGTGATTTGATAGGTTTCGGCATCGGATGTAGAAGCTGGAGAATTTTAAGTTCATAAAGTTGAGAATTTGGTTGCGATTCGTGGTTTTGATGTTGTTTGATGTGATTTGAGGCCTCGAGAAAGTCTGCATTATGTTTTGGAACAGGTTGGTATAACTTGACGGGGTCCCGGGGACCCCGGGTGGATTTCGGGTGGTTAACGGATCAATGTTTGAAGTTAAAGAAGGCTGAAGGTTGCTGTCATCTGGTGTAACCGCACCTGCGCGGCTTTGACCGTAGATGCGGAGCCACGGGTGTGGCTAAGGGCGCCGCAGGTGCGAGTTCTGGTCTGGAGCTAAGGAGGCTGCAGGTTCGGAAGATGGGTCGCACCTGCGGAAGCGTAGGTGCGAAGAAGGGACCGCAGAAGCAAGAGATGCTGGGTTGAATCAGAGCCGCACCTGCGATGGAGTTTCCGCAGGTGCGGAGCCGCAGGAGCGGCTATTGGACCGCAGGTGGGAAGGGAGGCCTGGGCAGAATGTTTTAAAGTCGGGTTTTTGTCATTTCTCACCCATTCTTCATTTGACATGGGCGACTTTTGAGAGCATTTCAAGGGGGATTTTCAACAGGCATCAAGGTAAGTAAATTCCTCCCGTTTGTAAGTTAAATACAAGATTATATGCATGGATTAGGCATGGAAATGGGTAGGAATTTGGGGAATTATTGAAGAAATCTAGAAAATGTAAATTTGGAATTTAGCCACGAATTTGAGTATGGAATGTAGAGTAAATTATATGATTGAACTAGTAGGGCTATGGGTAGAATGTATCTTCGAGAATTTTGAATTTCCGGGCACGTGGGCCCCAGGGCATTTTGGTCATTTCTACGAGCTGGGTTGGGAAAGTATATAATTTGAATTTTTGTGAGTATTAGGATGAATTTTCATTTCTTTACCATTATGTGGTAGTTTCGGAGCATTGTGCGTACGTTGGAGTCATCGGAAGGGCTTGGAAGCCGGTGTTGGAATTTTGGAGCGAGGTAAGTCTCCTTTCTAACTTTGTGAGGGGGAATCGTCCCCCTAAGTGAATTAATTAAGTATATTCCATTACTTTCGGGGGCTACGTATGCACGAGGTGTTGGGAGTCCATGCTTAGCTTCTATTATGCCATGTCCGGGTAGCCTAGGACCCACTAGCATGCCTTAACTATTGTACTTGTGATATTGTCTGTGATGTTAGACCACTAATATAATCGAAATTGTAATTTAATGACTAAGGAATATTCGAGTTTATTTTCAAAATCATCTAAAAAGAGAATTTATTTCCTTCGCGGGCAATTGTATTTTCGAATAAGGTTGTGTTATTAAACGTTATATAAAACTCGGCAAGTGAATTTCGAAAAAGGGATTTAAATACTATTTTTGGTTTTTAAAAGAGAAATCGGTCATTTACTTGAGTATTTGTGTTCCCGACGTATTCGGGGTGGATTGTTGATTGTGCATGTCTCCATGTGACCTCTTTGCAATTTACATTCCGTGAGCGGAGTGTTATTCTCCTACTCTCATGGGAGCGGGCCGTACGCCACGGCGGATTTAGAATGCACTTTTGGTATGGGTCGTTCGATCCTCGGCAGTGCATAGATATGATTATTATATTGAGAGGTTTACTTATGGGACGGGCGGTTCGATCCTCGGCAGTGCATAGATATGATTATTATATTGAGAGGTTTACTTATGGGACGGGCGGTTCGATCCTCGGCAGTGCACAGAGAGGATTATTATATTGAGAGATGCACTTTTGGTACGGGCCATTCGATCCTCGGCAGTGCATAGACATGAATAGTTTATTGAGAGGTGTACTTCTGGTACGGGCCGTTCGATCCTCGGCAGTGCACAGAGTGATTATTACGACGGCTCAGCCCGTTTGTCCTTATCCCGTATGCACATGCTAAACTGTTATATGTTTTCTACATGATTTTGAAGTGATAAGATATTTTGGAGAAAATAAAAAGGCAATTTTTGATTTATGATATTTGGGGGAAAACAAAGAGGAAATTGTTTATTTAAGATATTTGGAAAATAATGAGAAAGTGGTATCTGTTGTTTATTTCCAGTATTAACTTGGAATTCAATGCCTTACATACATACTATTTTACTTCCTTTACATGTTTATCGTGTTCATCTTACACTGGTTAATAAATTTGCTGGCCCTTAGTGAGTGTCTAATTCGACCTCTAGTCACTACCTCTCTGAGATTAGGTGGGCGACTTACTGAGTACACTTGCTGTGCATTTTATTGCGCATGTACTTTCATAGCAACGTGGAGGATTCAGAGACTTAGACGAGCTGCATCATCCGGAGGTGATCCGCAACTGACAGAGTCTCCTTCGTACTGTATTTATTTCATTTTAAATTTCCTTGTCCAGTTGTATTTTGGACAGGCCTTGTAATGATTGTATAAGTTCTTAGAACTTTTTCATGTACTTGTGACATCGGGTTCTGGGATGTGTTGGGTTATAATTGTTAAAGTGTAGTATTCAAACCAGTTTTCCTAATTGACAGATTTTTATTTGGTTATTATGTAATAAAGTGAAAGGAAATATTTTCATAAATGTTAAAACCGGAAAGTTATTTCAATTAATTAATGATTTGGCTTGCCAGACATTGATGTCCGGCGCCATCACGACCTTAGGGATTTTGGGTCGTGACAGGGGGTGAGAACTTTGTCTAGACACATATTGATACACCCTAAAGATAAAGTCAAATATCTGCAAATGAAAGCCTTGGGCGAGGGGACAAGTGTACCTAGTCAGGCTGACCTTAGTTCGGGTCAAATCAATTTCAATCGGGAATTAACACTGTTACCGGTGGTATTTTATATTATGATCCCAAAAGAGATCGTGAAGAATTGAAAAAAATAGTTATTTTTATGTGCTTTCCCAATAGTTTTCCTTCTAACCCTCACTTTGTGCATTATATTAGAAAAGTTTTTAATCCTACTTATAAAGGATGGCCTCGCACAACCGTAAAGAGCAATATTTATAAATATAAACATGAATATGAACAATATTTACGCTATTTATTTACTCATATAGATTGTCGTGTTGTTATTACTACTGATATTGGTAGAAGTGGTAATGACCGTGATTATCTTATTGTTACCAGTCATTAGATTGATGAGGATTGGATAATGCAAAAGTGCATTATTGCTTATAGAATAATTAATTCACGTCACATAGGCAGTTTATTTCTAGCACGGTTACGGATATTTTTAGATATTTTTTCATTAGTGATAAATTAATGTCAGTTTCAATGGATAATGCTTCTAGTAATACTAATACTATAGTCTTGCTTACCACTACTAAATCCTGCATTTAGTAACATTTTTCATGTTAGATGTATTTGTCATATTTACCATTTAATTGTTGTTGATGGTATAAAAATTTTAAATGTTGAAATTGAAAAGGTTAAAATAGCTCTTAACTGTCTTTTTTATTCAAACCGTAGAAGTAGACTTAGAGAATATAAGATGCGATGAATTTGTTCTAAGAGAAAGAAAGGTTCCTAAACCTTGTCCAACTAGATGGAATTACATGTATGGAAGTTTAGTTGTTGCATATGAATGTAGAAACCCCATAAACTCAACGTTTAATGCTCATGTAAGTGATGATGATGAGCACCTTACAAATGCGGATTGGGCTAATGTTAAAATGCTTGTAGATTTTTCAGAAAAATTTCATATTGCTACAAATGAATTTTCTGGGCAATATTATCCTACTATTTCTAACTTTTTAGTTTATATTTCTGAACTTGCAAATTTATTTCGTCATTTTTCAGATGGTGGGGTAATTTATCAACTTGCTATTGATTCTATGATTAAAAGTTCAAAAAATATTTTTTTTCCCTATTCCCCCTATTTATGGTGTTGTTGCCTTGTTAAATACTACTATGAATATAGGAGATCCTCAATTTTGGTATGAAATTGTTTATAATGGATTAGCACTTGAAGATGAGGAGTTTTCTACGCTTCCGGAAATAATAGCCTCAATTTAAATAAATTCTCAAACTATTTATAGTGCTTATCAAATTACATTAGATCATGCTAGACCAAATGTTCCAACTCATACTTTTTCTAGTTCTCAATCATCTAAAAGAACTGCAGGGTAAGAGCACTTAGTGCTTGGGCGGGGTTCAGGGGTTCTCAAGGTTCTAGTACTAGTTATTGTTCACAATTAAATGAGCTTAAAGTTTATTTTTCACAGGGAATTGAGGAAGTGAATCCCGACGGCTCCTTTAATATTTTGGAATGGTGGAAGGACAAAGAAAAACACTTTCCGATTCTTTCAAGGATGGCTCGAGACATTTTAACTATTCAAGCTTCAACAGTGGCATCGGAGAGCGCTTTCAGTCAAGCAAGACTTCAACTCGGTGATTATAGAGCGTCTATGAGGGAGAGCTTGGAAAAATCAGTAATTTTTAGAGATTGGATCCGTTCGGAACGAAGAAAATTTGGACTTCACAATCAGAGGTAGACGAAGCTTACGAAGAAATGCTAGTTGAACTTGCAGAGGATGCTGCTTCGCCCGGAAGTGGTGATGACCAAGCTTATTTTCCGTCACCACCAACAGAAATTCCTCCGAACCTTGAATGATTTATGAAATTTGTAAGATATACCATGTAAATTAATATGTAACTTGTGTTTTGGCACATATTGATTAGTTTCTTTTTCTTCTCAATGGTGGTATTAGAACCTTGTTGTGCTCATTCCATGAGGGGAGCAAGACTAAGAAAGATATTGCCATGTTTTGTTAATGCTATAATAAAATTATAACGCATTGCTTTGAATATCTCTTTACAATATTTTTTTGTTTAGATTTGAATTAAAAAATTTAGGTCACAATTCTATAATATATAATTTAAAATAAATTTCCTTAGATAAAAAAAGTTTAAAAAAATAGGCCAAACCCACTTAGGCCCACATAGGCCCGGGACTGGCCCACTTAGCCCGGTACCATTAGTTTGTGGTCCCGGTCCCGGGACGGTTCCTACAAAAATCTCACGAACCCGGGACCACTTAGTACTGGCCCACGAAGCTTGGGCCCACTTAGGACCAGCCCACGAAGCCCGTTTAGGCCCGGGTCCGACCCAGATTACAGCCTTAGCTAGAAAGCATAAAATGAATTTGTATTACCTTGGCTTGTGTGTTACAATGTGTCTCTCAAAAGAATAAAAACCTCCCCTTTATATAGTGGGAGTGTTCCATCCCGAGTACAAGTCTAAAAAAGGTTAAAATTTTCCTTTCTCGTTAGTTACTGATCTGTAGCCGACATCGAACGAGATCTACGCCGTGATATCCGGTCAGGTATGAATATTACAACCCTTTATCCATTTTGTGTAACTGTTTACCGTGTTTCTCGAGGTTTTAGAACTCATTTTGGGTCCGAGAACATCGCTTTATCACGCTCTATGACAAACACACATCGTCTTTCTTACATGGGTCTCGATACGAAAGGTTCCCGGCCTCGACTTCGGTCTCAAGCGTCCATGCCCTTCTTCCATTTTCTTCACCGAGAAATCGGGGTATGCTCTATCCCCAATTTTGCCCGTATCCAGATAGTCCCCATATATTCTGAAGAGTAGGTTTGCCGAAACGACGAGAAATTATAGATGAGCCCCAGTTTCTTCCTTCGTATGTAATAACTGAGATGATGGGAAAATCAAAACATCCCATCAGTCGCGTCGTTCTGGCTTCGGACACATGTCAGTAATCGGTTAGCTTCCTTCGAATGTGAAACGTCGTGCATTGATTACTTTTTCCCCTATAAAAGCCTCAACCCTTTTCACTTCTTCTACTTTTCAACTCTAGACTTTACCTTCGAACATTCTAACAACTTTTAGCTTCTCCAGATCTTCATACATTGTTCATTGAGCCTTCATACCTTCATCTTCATCTTCATACACCTTCTTTGAACCTTCATACCTTCATACTATCTTCAAATCTTCATATTTTTCTTCAGACCTATATTTTCCAGATTATAATGGAAAAAACTTCCAAGTCAGTGCCTAAACAGGTTGCCCTTCATCTTCCCACACGGTCATGAATACCGGTGGCTGTTCCCGAGGTGGACCAGGAGCCCCCCCATGAAGAGCTTCGTACCCGGGGGATGCTTTATCGAAGATGAATTCAAGGTCGAGATGGCCTCTAACCAACAAGATGGAGGTAAGGGAGCATGGAGATACATATGGTCCGTCACCGAAGAAACCCAACTTGTAATCCGAGCAGGCTTTAAATAGGAGGGTAAAGAGGTGGTCATTCTGGGGCCCGATGATGATATTACCACCCACGTGAAGGGGTATCTGAGTGTTTACACTTACCCCTTCACGATCTCCCCGGTGGACCCTATAGTTCTTGCTTTTTGTAAAAGGTACGAGGTGTGCCTTGGGAAAATCCACTCGTCCTTCTTGAAGATCGTGATCCTCTTACGCAATTTGTGAACACCGGATCTCCTCGATTCACCCTCAACCATCTATTCCGCCTGTACACTCCATGAATCTTCTAAGGGGGACTGATCAAGCTCGTTCACCGAGCAAGCAATGCTCTTTTTATCGAGCATTGACGAGGACCGAGATCGAGACTGGCAGGGGAGGTTCGTTCGATTGAAAATCGAAGACCTGCCCTCCCGAGTTTTTGTCATTTACCGAGGATTGGAACGTGCCCCATAAGTATTGTTTTTCTTGGGTATTTATTTTTCTTTTTATTCTTTCTCTCATCGCCTGTGTTTGTGGTCGTGCAGCTATTGCCCAAGTTCCCAATGCAATCCCCTGATTCAAGAAGTGGATTGAGGGGGTCTGTAAGTAGATATCATACTCCTAGCTCATGGCGCAAACTTTCGAAAGGCAAATGAGAGGCCCGTTCTCTTGGTGAGGTTCTTACCTAAATAGTTACCACCACGCTCTTAACTTATATAGTGCTAAACTTTTCTCTTTTCTTACAGGTCTGCCTAAGACCTCCGAACTTAGGTCGCTGGATGAGAATGAGGACCGTCCTTGCTTGTCGATCCCTCCGTTTGAGACATCATGGGTTGCTACGAAGGAGGAGGAGAAGAATAAAAAGATAAAGGCATTGGGTTCCCCGGAACACGTGGAGAAGAGGAAGAAAAAAGCGGCCACCCGATTTCGGAGGCCCAAAAAGAGCACCAAGTCCAGGGTACCAGACCCTGACTCTCTCTACCGGCTCAGGGATGAGCCTGAAGAAGATGACCTCTTCATTTCTCATGGTTCGCCCTTAATGAGGGGGAGAAGGCGACATCCGAGGAAGAGGACCACGAGGTCGATCCCTTCTAACTCGGGAGCCTGAGGGGGAGATGGAGATTGCGGCCTCCCAGAAAGGCCCTCCCATTCCGAAAGAGGCGACCGGTGTTATCTACATCATGGAGAAGCCCTCCTATACTGAGTCCATGCTAGAAGTATCCCAAGCGGGCAAAGAAAATCCAAGTGAGGGAGCGTAGGGTCCAGATGATCCCCTCAACTCGTTTTCGACGGCATGGACATGGACGCGCTGGAGGATTTTTTCGGGCTTGGTCACCTGGAGGTCCCAAAGATGGATGTGCACTCGGGAGTTGGCGGGCCGAGTTCGATCCCAAAACTAATAAATCAATTTCCCGCACCGAGCATGAACCCCGAGCAAGAGTGAACGGTCGTTCTCATAATCCCGGAGGATGCCCGTGTCCTGTCTGCTCCGGTAAGCATGGCCAGCTACCTCCGATGCTTGGTGATGAAGGAGGACTACGCCAAGATGAACAAGGTGGGCACGTCAAGCCTCTTCAACGAGGTGCAACAAGCGCTGAATCGAGTAAGGCATCAGCCCGTTGTATCCCTTTGTGAATATTTCTTTAGCCTTTGGTGTCCTTTACTAACTTCATTGTTTTTTAGGCTTTAATGCTTCACTATGAAACCTTCCTTTGGTACCGCTTGGAGATTAGCTTTCTTGAGTTAGATCTCAAATATTAGGTGCGGAAGAAGGACATGTACATGGCTCTTAGTGAGCAACAAGATGAGGCCTTAAAGATCTCCAGATTCTCCAGGCCGAGCTAGAAAATGTTCAAAAGGAGGCCTCGGCCCTGAAGAGGGAACCCGACCTGTTTGAGAAGGTAAAGGTCTTTGAATCAAAAAATTAGCAGCTAGTCGTGGTGATTAACAACACGACTTCACAGGTCCAACAAAAGATAGACCTGATCGACCAGCTGCAGGCTGAGATGGACAAGGTCAAGGCCACTACCAAAATGTGGAAGGGTAGGATGGACATGCTGGATTCGGATAAGGAAGCTGCGAAGATGGAGCTGTCATTGGTCGAGAACTACCTTTAAGTGGTGAATGACAAAGCCGATAAGTGATCTCGGTTGAAAGATGATTTCCGGGCACAGCAAAGCTTGGCCATCACGAAACGGGATGCTCTTGAAAGAGAATATGCGGAACTGTGGTCCAAATTGGATACGATATCTGCTGATTCAAGTAAATGATGGCCCAGTACAAGGACGATGTGGAGGCGGCCAAGACCTGCTCAAAGACAAAGACTGGATACATAAAGCGGCTGTCCTGGAGGGAGACCCTCAAAGAAATCCATGCCCGAAGTTTTGACCTATCGGCCGAGATTGAGGAATCTAGGAGGCTCGAGGCCGAGGCAAAGGAGCTCTATAATCCTGAGGGTTCCGAGGGCTCCGACGGTTCTAGCGACGAGTCGGGCCCCGGTGAAGACCAGGCGGAGATGCCTTAGTACATTTCTAATTTTTATTATTTTTCCTTATGTATTTTTTTTTGTTTATTTTTAGGACGTCTTATCGGGTCTTTGTAAATATATTTTGAAATATATATAAAAAATGTCCCTTTCTTGCAATATCATGTCTTTACTTTTCGAGCATCTTTTTGCAATTTCTATTTGTGTATTGTTTTTGATGCCTTAGCATAGAATCATCTGTAGTTCTGGGGCATTCATTTTTCGGAGGTTCGAACGGAGCACGACTTCGAAGAAACTTTTTCTTCTTGTGGCTTCGAATCCTCAGTGAGACCGGAGGTTTCCAAGATGCTTAAGTGTTTATAGATGATGTTTTTATCGAGGGTAACATTTTGGTAGGTTTCGAATTTTCGTAAAGGCCTTACTTTCTGGTTACATACTTCGGACATATCCAAGCCATTTTTAGAGTGGTAGTAGCCTTTTATATTTGGGCACCACCTAATAGGTTTGGTGCCTCCGGGACTCGGTAGCCCGGGTTCTTCGGGAGACAATCCCTGAGTAGGGGTAGCCTGTGGACTTTAGGATCCGGGATCGAAGAAGCAAAAATGCATAGTAACAAAGTGTAAGGAAAGTGATAATTTCCTTCATTTCTTAATATTCAAGCTACATGATCGAAAGCATATAAAAACTTGTGACATGGATAGAGTGGACTATGTGGGCACGGTTCATACGACCGTTTGTCCATTAAAATGAATCCTAACTACTAATCCTTAGCTTTTAGCACACAAAGTTTCTTTTTCCCTTGCTAAAGGCCTTAATCTGAGGGTGATGGACCCCAGTATTCAAGGTTGAACTCGTGAAGGCTCGGATATCATTGACCTGAAGCAGACAAGCATTGACTCCGGTTTGAAACTGGTCTTCAAATCTAACACATTTTATTGTTGACTCATTAAGAACCTTGCCGAAAAACCCATTTTGGGACAAAACCGGTTCAAGGAAAAAAGAGTGCAACACGTGCTTTCATACCTAATAGCCACATCTGTCCTTAGCCAATTACCTGGATACGTTAGTCCGATTTAACATTATTAAAATGTCATTAAGTTCGTACCTTAGTAGTAGTACCGCTTTAAGTGTGTCACGGTCCAATTGTTCGGTAGTTATACGCCATTTCCCATTTCGAGTCTATACGAGCCTTTGCTGGTTATTCTGACAACTCGATACGGTCCTTCCCAGTTTGGTCTCAGCTTCGCTTCGTTCGGGTTCCTAGTGTATAATGTCAATTTCTCAACACCAAGTCACCAACTTGAAAGTGTCGGAGGTTGGCTCTTCAGTTTTAATATCTTTTTATTCGCTGCTTCAGGGCGGCCAATCGAACCAGGGTAGCCTCCCGCCTTTCATCCAATAGTTCCAAGCTCGTGATCATGGCCTCGCCATTTAGATCTTCGGTCGCATACTGGAACCCGAGGCTCGATTCTTCCACCTCGACTGCTATTAAGGTTTCGGCTTCGTACACTAAGGAAAAGAGGGTGGCCTCGATGCTAGATTTTGAAGTCGTATGGTATGCCTACAAGACTTGGGGCAGGATCTCCTTCCATTTCCTTTTCGCACCGGTCAACCTATTTTTCAGGTTTTAAAGTATGATCTTGTTTGTTGATTCTTTCTGCCCGTTCCCACTAGGGTGATAAGGCATTGATAGTATCTTCTTGATCTTGTGATTGATAATAGGCTAAATTCACGTAGTTTAGTGTATATTTGTACTCCAACTTAATGATGCTTCACTGTATTAGGAATGTCAAATAATGTTAAAATGGCTCTAATTGTTGATTTTATGTTTCGCATGAGCAAAATGTGCTTATGAGGACCTAGGATGGTGTTTGGAGCCAAATTGAAGGACAAAGGCCCCTTGGAGTATTTAAATTGTGAAAAGAAGGAAGAAAATTACTGGGACAGATTACAAGTCCACTAGCACGGTCATAGCGCGACCGCGCTAGTCCAGCGATCCCCAGGCAGAATGTTTAGCCATTAGCGCGCCCGGTAGCGCGATGACTAGTACGGGCACCCTAGTCCAGTTGAACGCGTTATTTTCCAGGGGTAGAATTGGAAGTTTGGGGCAATTCCATTTATCCTATACAAGGTTCAACTCGCCCAAAAGAGGGAGGAATTAAGGTTTAGAGTCTTGTTCAAGAAAAGCAAAGGCAAGAGGCAAGGAGGGCAATTGTGCATCAAATCTCATCTCTCTTCCTTGTATATTTGTCATTTTTGATGAATCTTCTATTGTTATTTTCAGTACAATTATGAGTAGCTAACCTATTTAGTCTAAGGTTTTGGTGGAACCCGTTGAGGATTAACATCTTGTTATATTAATATAGTTTGCTTGGTTTCAATCTCTATTGTTCAACTAAATTCTTATTGTAGTTGATTGAAGGGCCCTCAATTAGATGTGCCTATTTAGTATGTATTTGCTCGGGAGAGAGTGCATATTAAGGTAGTTGTTTAACAACACCACTCCCAAAGTATAAGAGGGATCCATAACCTAGGGTTTAAAGGTTGGATTAGGGATAACGATACCTTGGGGTGCAATCTAAAGTGAGTTATAATAAAATCAAGTTAGCGTAGCTCGGTAGACTGCGTCTAGTAAATTATTGTAATTACTCGGGAGAGATTTACGGTAGCAAGAGTGCTCATGATTGATAGAGATAATTAGGCCAAACAATAGGAAATATATAAGAAGGGATTTCATCAGCGGGGGAAACCATAACCTTAGATCCTTCTCGCATTTGTTTACAACTCAGTATTAGTTATCTTTTAGTCTACTTAGTTTCATTCAGTTTTAATTAGTAAAAATACCAACAAATTGTTATTCTTAACCTTTGGCAAGTTGATTACGAAGAATCGAGTGAATCTACAACTATAATTGATAGGTTAATTCCCTGTGAGATTTGACTCTGGGAAAAATACTCAGATTATATTTGCAACGCCCGCTTAGTCTTTTTATAAGGCATAGTTGAGCGATCCCCAAGAAGAATATTTAGCCATTACGCCCAGTAGCGCGATGACTAGTGCATGCGTGCTAGTCCAGTCGAACGCGTTATTTTCCAGGGGTACAATTGAAAGTTTTGGGCAATTCCACTTAACATATATAAGGTTCAACTCGCCCAAAAGAGGGAGGAATTAAGGTTTAGAGTCTTGTTCAAGAAAAGCAAAGGCAAGAGGCAAGGAGGGCAATTAGGCCTCAAATCTCATCTCTCTTCCTTGTATTTTTGTCATTGTTGATGAATTCTTCTATTGTTATTTTCAGTACAATTATGAGTAGCTAACCTATTTAGTCTAAGGTTTTAGTGGAACCCGTTGACAATGAACATCTTGTTATATTAATATAGTTTGCTTGGTTTCAATCTCTATTTGTTAAACTAATTTCTCATTGTAGTTGATTGAAGGGCCCTCAATTAGTTGTGCCTATTTAGTATGTATCTGCTAGGGAGAGAGTGCAAATTTAGGTAGTTGTTAAACAACACCACTCCTAAAGTATAGGAGGCATCCATAACCGAGGGTTTAAAGGTTGGATTAGGGATAACGATACTTTGGTGCAATCTAAAGTGAGCTATAATAAAAGCAAGCTAGCGTAGCTTGGGAGAGTGCATTTAGAAAATTGTCGTAATTACTCGGGTGAGATTTACGGTAGCAAGAGTGCTCATGATTGATAGATATAATTAGGCTAAACAATAGGAAATATACAAGAAGGGATTTCATCAGCGGGTAAAACCATAACCTTAGATCCTTCTCGCATTTGTTTACAACTCAGTATTAGTTATCTTTTAGTCTACTTAATTTCATTCAGTTTTAATTAGTAAAAATACCAAAAAATTATTATTCTTAACCTTTGGTAAGTTGATTACGAAGAATCGAGTGAGTCTAAAACTATAATTGATAGGTTAATTCCCTGTGGGATTAGACTCTGGGCAAAATACTCAGATTATATTTGCAACGCCCGCTTAGTCTTTTTATAAGACATAGTTGAGCGATCCCCAGGCAGAATGTTTAGCCATTAGTGCGCTCAGTAGCGCGATGACTAGCGCATGCGCGCTAGTCCAGTCGAACGCTTTATTTTCCAGGGGTACAATTGGATGTTTTGGGCAATTCCACTTACCTATATAAGGTTCAACTCGCCCAAAAGAGGGAGACTTAAGGTTTAGAGTCTTGTTCAAGAAAGCAAAGGCAAGAGGCAAGGAAGGCAATTGGGCATCAAATCTCATCTCTCTTCCTTGTATTTTTTGTCATTGTTGATGAATTCTTCTATTGTTATTTTCAGTACAATTATGAGTAGCTAACCTATTTAGTCTAAGGTTTTAGTAGAACCCGTTGACGATGAACATCTTGTTATATTAATATAGTTTGCTTGGTTTCAATCTCTATTTGTTCAACTAAGTTCTTATTGTAGTTGATTGAAGGGCCCTCAATTAGTTGTGCCTATTTATTATGTATCTTCTCGGGAGAGAGTGCATATTTAGGTAGTTGTTGAAAAACACCACTCCCAAAGTATAGGAGGCATCCATAACCGAGGGTTTAAAGGTTGGATTATGGATAACGATACCTTGGTGCAATCTAAAGTGAGCTATAACAAAAGCAAGCTAGCGTAGCTCGGAGAGTGTGTCTAGTAAATTGTCGTAATTACTCGGGTGAGATTTACGATAGCAAGAGTGCTCATGATTGATAAATATAATTAGGCCAAACAATAGGAAATATACAAGAAGGGATTTCATCAGCGGGGGAAACCATAACCTTAGATCCTTCTCGCATTTGTTTACAACTGAGTATTAGTTATCTTTTAGTCTACTTAATTTCATTCAGTTTTAATTGTAAAAATACCAACAAATTGTTATTCTTAACCTTTGGGAAGTTGATTATGAAGAATCGACTGATTCTACAACTATAATTTATAGGTTAATTCCCTGTGGGATTCGATTCTGGGCGAAATACTCAGATTATATTTGCAACGCCCACTTAGTCTTTTTATAAGACATAGTGGAGCGATCCACAGGCAGAATGTTTAGCCATTAGCGTGATGACTAGCGTGCACGCTAATACAGTCGAATGCGTTATTTTCAAGGGGTAGAGGGCAATTGGGCATCAAATCTCATCTCTATTCCTTGTAATTTTTTCATTGTTGATGAATTCTTCTATTGTTATTTTTAGTACAATTATGATTAGCTAACCTATTTAGTATAAGGTTTTGGTGGAACCCGTTGAGTATGAACATCTTGTTATATTAATATAGGTTGCTTGGTTTCAATCTTTATTTGGTCAAGTAAGTTCTTATTGTAGTTGATTGAAGGGCCCTCAATTAGCTGTGCCTATTTAATATGTATTTTCTCAGGAGAGAGTGGATATTTAGGTAGTTGCTGAACAACAACACTCTCAAAGTATAAGAGGGATCCGTAATCGAGTGTTTAAAGGTTGGATTAGGGATAACGATGTCTTGGGTGCAATCTAAAGTGAGCTATAATAAAAGCAAGCTTGCGTAGCTCGGGAGAGTGCGTCTAGTAAATTATTGTAATTAATCGGGAGAGATTTACGGTAGCAAGAGTGTTCATGATTGATAGAGATAATTAGGCCAAACAATATGAAATATACAAAAAGGGATTTCATCAGCGGGGGAAACCATAACCTTAGATCCTTCTCGCATTTGTTTACAACTCAGTATTAGTTATATTTTAGTCTACTTAATTTCATTCAGTTTTAGTTAGTAAAAATACCAACAAATTGTTATTCTTAACCTTTGGGAAGTTGATTACGAAGAATCGAGTGAGTCTACAACTATAATTGATAGGTTAATTCCCTGTGGGATTCGACTCTGGGAGAAATACTCAGACTATATTTGCGACACCCGATTAGTCTTTTTATAATACATAGTTGAGTGATCCCCAGGCAGAATGTTTAGCCAGTAGCGTGATGACTAGCGCAGGCGTGCTAGTCCAATCGAACGCGTTATTTTCCAGGGGTAGAATTGGAAGTTGGGGTAATTCCAGTTAACCTATATAAGGTTCAACTAGCCCAAAAGAGGGAGGACTTAAGGTTTAGATTCTTGTTCAAGAAAAAGCAAAGTCAAGAGGCAAGGAGGGCAATTGGGAATCAAATCTCATCTCTCTTCCTTTTATTTTTTGTCATTGTTGATGAATTCTTCTATTGTTATTTTCAATACAATTATGAGTAGCTAACCTATTTAGTCTAAGGTTTTGGTGGAACCCGTTGAGGATGAACATCTTGTTATATTAATACAGTTTGCTTGGTTTCAATATCTATTTGTTCAACTAAGTTCTTATTGTAGTTGATTGAAGGGCCCTCAATTAGTTGTGCCTATTTAGTATGTATCTGCTTGAGATATAGTGCATATTTAGGTAGTTGTTGAACAACACCACTCCCAAAGTATAGGAGGGATTCATAACCGAGGGTTTAAAGGTTGGATTAGGGATAACGATACCTTGGGTGCAATCTAAAGTGAGCTATTATAAAAGCAAGCTAGCGTAGCTCGGGAGAGTGTGCCTAGTAAATTGTCGTAATTACTCGGATGAGATTTACGGTAGAAAGAGTGCTCATGATTGATAGAGATAATTAGGCCAAACAATAGGAAATATACAAGAAGGGATTTCATCAGCGGGGGAAACCATAACCTTAGATCCTTCTCGCATTTTTTTACAACTCAGTATTAGTTATCTTTTAGTCCACTTCATTTCATTCAGTTTTAGTTAGTAAAAATACAAACAAATTGTTATTCTTAACCTTTGGGAAGTTGATTATGAAGAACCGAGTGAGTTTACAACTATAATTGATAGGTTAATTCCCTGTGGGATTCAACTCTGGGGGAAATACTCAGATTATATTTGCAACGCCCGCTTAGTCTTTTTATAATACATAGTTGAGCGTGATCAAATTTTGGCGTCGTTTCCAAGGAATTAACGGTGTTATCAATTACAGTTTGAAGAAATACAAAATTCTTAAGTATATTCAATTTTCTTCAATTTTCATCTATACATTGAAATTTTAACGTCTGCTAACTTGGTTGTACATGTGCATGCCTAGAAACTCATCGAGAACTGGTGAAGTATTTGAAGCCTTATCAAACCCCAAGAAAGTTTTCAAGGCCTTGAACCGGGCCAACCAGAAAAGCAAACAACAAATCAATTGAACATCTTGAACCCGACATGGAAGATCTAAACAACAGGAAAAACAATGGGGACGACGTGGTAGACCCTGTTGCGCAGATAATGGCACCTCTTGTGCCAGAGGCTCCTTTATATGACTGGACACAACCCACAGCGGAGAATTTGTCCACTGCGATAGTAGTCCCTCAGATACAGGCCGAGTCCTTTCAGATTACAAGCAATATGTTGCACTTGCTACAGAACAAGGGACTATTTTCGGGGTCATACATTGAGGATCCCCAACAGAATTTGAAGAATTTCTTGTCGATTTGCAAAACTCAGAGGCAGCCAAACGTCATTTAGGAAGCAATAAAATTGTTGTTGTTTCCATTCTCAGTGACAAGAGCAGCCCAGACTTGGCTAAACTCGCTCCCCATTAATTTCATTACCACATGGGAGGAGTTAGTTAAGTAGTTCGTGAACAAATTCCATCCACCCAACAAGATAGCTCAACAAATTGATGAAATCTTGAGCTTCAAAAAGACGCCAACTGAAACATTGCAGGAAACATGGGAATGATTTAAAGGAATGTTGGTTATCTGTCCGCACTATGGTATCCCAGAGAAAATATTGGGGCAGTGTTTCTATATGGGTCTGGTGGATACTGTAAAGGCAAATTTAGATGCTTCAGCTAGTGGAGCATTCTTGAGCAAAACATGGAGAGAAATCCAGATCTTGCTTGATAAAATGGCGCAGAATTCGGGGTGGACAACCAGGAATGCACCCATTACTCTGGTAGTTCACTCAGTGCCCTTCGATCCATCCATCAATCTTGTTGAGAATGTGGCCACCTTGATAACACAGATGAGCATACTAACCAAAAAGGTGGAGGAGTCAGGGAAAAAGCAGCAGGTACATATTGTGGATACAACCAATAGGGGCTTATGCAAATCTTGCATTATTCAGCCACTTGGGAATCAGTGGAATTCTGAATGTGATCAACATCACTGCCCTAAAAATATGAACTATATGTCGAATTATGGGGGTCAGAGACAGGGTGGACAGAATTAGGGCCAATAAAATCAACCATACAGGCCAGTTCAGCAGTAGCACAACAGTGGAAACATGGGAGCCATGCGACCTCAGGGTAATGTGGCGCCTTACCAAAGGCCACAGGGGTACAATAATCAAAATCAGAATCAGTAACATGCTTATCACCCCCCTCAGCAACAACATGGTGGTAGACAGGAAGATGGGTTTTCCAGACTTGAAGCAATGATGCAACAGGTTATTGGGTCAACTGAAACAATAAACAAGAGAGTAGATGCACATGAGTCAGCTATTAAAAACATTGAAGTGCAAATGGGCCAGATCTCGATGTCTTTGAATAATCGTCCTCAGGGAAAATTACCTGCAGACACTCAGGTAAATCCTAAGGATCATGGTCCTAAGCAGATAATGGCAGTTAGTCTACGCAATGGTAGGGACTTAGACTTGGAGCAGGAAAGAGCTCGAGAAAGCAGACAGGTTGAGATACTGGTACCAGTGCCTATTGAAATTGATGAGTCAACAAAACTGACTGAGGTGATAGTGAAGCCTGCCCAAGGAGAAGCCATCACACAGATCGAGGCTGAGAAAGAAGCTGAGCCAGTCCAGGAACCGGTAATTGAGGTGGTGGCTGACATAGAAAAATCCCAACTCACTGGGAAGAAGAGACCTCCAGCACCATTCCCACGGAGGTTGGCTAAGTCTCAGAAGGATGAGCAGTATAAAAAGTTCTTGGACATGTTGAAACAAATACAGGTAAACATTCCTTTTATTGATGCTCTGAAGGAGATGCCTGGGTATGCCAAAATGATGAAGGAATTAATGTCCCGAAAATTTGACTTCCAAGACTTGGCCACAGTGATGCTTATTCAGACTTGTAGTGTTGTTGTGACCCGACCAATTGCGGAAAAGCTGTCTGATCCAGGGAGTTTCACCATTCCCTGCACCATTGAAAATTTTGACTTTGCAAAGGCACTTTGTGATTTAGGGGCCAGCATTAATCTTATGCCCCTGGCCATCTACAAGAGGTCGGGGATTGGTAGATCTACCAACCTCTATGTTGTTGCAGCTAGCAGACAGGACGGTAAAAAGACCGTCAGGCATTCTGGATGACGTATTGGTGCAGGTAGGGAAGTTTGTGTTCCCTGCGGATTTTGTGATAATGGACTGCAGAGTGAATGAAGAGATTCCCATAATTTTGGGAAGGCCATTCTTGTCCATAGGACGAGCCCTCATTGATTGTGAAACTGGGGAGCTCAAGATGAGGTTGAACGACGAGGAAATCACATTCAATGTGCAGAAATCCATGAGGCGACCAAGTGAGTTCACCAATTGTTCTCTTATTGATATTGTGGATGTGATAGTGGAGGAAGATGATGAGTCCTTAACTATTGATGACCCCCTTGCTGCATGTTTGATGAATTTGCGTGAGGTAAATAGGGAAGAATTGGAAGAATGGGTGTTAGTTCTTGAAGGAAAAGGTGTTTGGCCGAGGGCACTCGAGTTTGAGCCCTTACACTTAGAAAAGAGAGAGACTCCGCCAACCAAGCCATCTGCCATCTGCCCCTCTACTATCATCAATAGTTTAAAAAAGTCCTCCGTTATACTATTAGGACATACCAACCCCTGACGTTATACTATTATACATATATGCCTTTATTTTAACGGAAGGGCCACGTGGCAGGCTTAAAAACATCTGGGTAATTTTATAACTGGTCCGACCCAACCCATTACCCAACCCGACCCTAACCCCTACCGACCTGCACCCTCAAACCCAGAGGAAACCAGCTAGCCGCTGACCTAACTCCTCAATATTGGAACAAATATGCTGAATTCTTTAAAGTAGGAAGGGATTGACAATATGCTACTTCTCCATTGCTCACCACTCTTATAGCAAAATCACAAGGTAGAGGATGTTCGTCGGTGACGAGGAACAATTTTTAGATTGTTCGCCGGTCCAAAAATTCGATTGATACCAATACTTTTCAAATTGCTACCATTCAATATTGGAACACAACTTCCAAAAGAAATTTTCAGATCTGAAACTCTTAAAGCTTCAACAATGGTGAAGCCGATGATACCAAGTTTAATGCTAATTGTCAACTGGGTTTTAAAAAATTGAAGTCCTACAACAATTACCAAATCCAACCTCAAAGTTTATATCAACCTCATATTTAGAAGTGCTCAACCAAGGATGAGGCTCTAAATTTTTGAAAATGGGATTCTGAATCTCCTACTTGAAACCTAACCTAGCAGTAACGGACACATGAATTCAATCAAAATTTAGAAATCCTATCATTATCTTGTCATTTCATTTTTGCTAGAATTTTTTGTTTTATTCTTTAGTCTTGGGTGGAATTGAGGTGAAGGATGTGATATGGTGTATTGACGAAGAAGAAACAGATGTAAAGGGGGGAAAAAGGAAGAAAGTGAAATAAAAATAAACGTAAAAATTTGTGGGATGGGTAGGGTATGGATTACAATAAAAGGGTGGGTTTCTAAGGAGAATTGAGTATTAAAATTGGAGGTGGATTTTCAGTTTATGTGATGCCACGTGTCCTTCCGTTAAAATCAGGTATAAATTTGAACAATAGTATAACGGTAGGGTTTATTATGAACTGATACCCAAACGGAGGACAATTTTAAACTATTTTTAATAGTACAAGGGTATATTCGACCTTTTTCCGTTGAAAAAATGCAAGCAAAATTTAAAAAATATTTCTTTCTAATTCCTCTGATTTACTTAATTGGGGTTGTTTTAAATCCTTTTATTAAGATGTCTGATTGTCACCAATTAATCAATTTTTTATATACTTATATGGAGATTGGACCAACTGAAACCATAGATATATATTGTTGTATGAACAAGCTAAATGATACTACGACAATTATATAATTATTATGCAAATATAGTTGATGATGTTGCTCTTAATATAGGCAATGTTAATCTCACTATGCATTGTACCACTTCTACTGCATCTACTACTATGGATGATGATGAAGGTCTTGATGATTTTAATATTTGGTCTACATTTCCTTCCCACTCAAACCAGTAGCATGAACATTGATGAACTTCAATTCTACTAGCAAGCAAAAAGAGCCTCGCAGAAAGGAATTTTCACCGTTGGGATGGTGGCATGAGAATGAAAAGCAATTTCCTGTTCTTTCCGTTATGGCTCGGGACGTGCTGAATGTGCCAATTTCAACTATTGCATCAGAGAGTGCATTTAGTCAAGCAAGACAACAACTAGGAGACACCCGTCACTCATTGGGAAGCAATGCTTTGGAAGGTTTAGTATGTTTCAGAGATTAGATTAGATAGGAAAGAAGAAATCAGGGACGTGAAGATGTTGATAAACCAGAAGACAAGGAACTTGGAGATACATTAACACATGGTAACCCATCTGAATTTAACACTACAGAAGATGGCCAAGAAGTTCATATTGATTATGAAGAACTTACTAAGGCATGCAAAACCTTTGAAGTTCTGGATTTATAATTTTATACTTAATAATAAAACTTTGATTTTACTATTTTTTTCGTTAATTTAGTTGTTGTTAAAGGTAAACTTTAATTTGTAAGTTTGAAATAAAAAAGGAACTTGCAAATTATAAGTGCAATTTTTTTCATCTTCATTGTATTCTATTATCTTTAAATTCTTAATGAAATATTCAAAATTTCAATTATAAGGATTTTAAAGTCTTGCATCCTTTTATTCAAACACGCTTTTTATAAGATTATTTTTTTGTTTTATATTTTTACTTTATATTAATATAAATTATGATAGTTATACAAAATATTTTTTTTTTAAAATAAAAAATTAACACTAACCCGGCCCGGCCCCTTGGACCCATAACCGTTTCGGTTCATTTTTTACCCGGATGGCCCGGGACCCGTTAAGCCCAATTTGAAAAAACCGGTAACCGGCCCGGATTGGAAACCGGCGGGTCACTATTTTTCTCAATCCGGACCGGCCCACCCGTTAAACACCTTGAACTTAAACTAAGGGGCGAGTTACACGAATAGCCTATACGTAATAAAGTAGGTCAACAAGAGTTGAAGGGAGAAACAAGAAGAAGAATGCATCCTCTATCTTTTCTGTATGGACTTTGAGCTTCTTCAGCTCACAAGAATTAACAAACGCTCTCTATCACGTTTGGCCACTCATTATGGAGTTGTAAACAATCAAGTAATCACATTTCTGCAATTGGATCACCATCTTTCAGTAACAACTAATTACAACATTTGCTAAATGCAAAAAGCATGTTGACAAACTCTCTATCCACAACCTAGCATTGTTTACAACAGGCTATTTACAAACAAGCTCTTAACTATCTAGGGGAGGGATCAGAGGATCCATAACCGAGCACACACACTATTTCCCAATCTCCACCAACTCTGCTATATTGCCAACCACAAGTTGGGGAAATTAGTTTCACCCTATATATTTTAATACCCTAAGGAAGAAAACGACTGATCTTAACCTAAAATCACTTGCTCTTCTTACCCCACCATTTTCTACGATTCTTCCCTGCTTTAGAAGAACCAAGTTTGTGTACTTTTGTCTTCGTCTCCTTTAACCGGACCTTGTAATCTTTTTTCCATTCCTCAAACCTGCACTTCAGTCTTCGGTACTCATCTGCAGGATTAGTAGAATGTAACTGCCCTGGTTTCAAGTGAACAATTGCCAAGGCTTCATCGTCAAAATTCTGCTTTCGCTGCTCAAATTCCAGTGTTAGGTGGCTGACTATGGCTAAACCACCATTAACCTCTCTATTAGCTCCAACGCCTAAGTTGTTGTTAGTAATTTTAACTGGAGTGCACCCCGCAGGAGTGTCCATAGATGTTGCGTCATCAGAATCATAATAGCAAGGAGATGGGGAACCTTCAGGCTTTCCAGGTCGACCAGTAGTATCACCAGCACCAAGACTGTTCTTGGCTACAGCCAGACTAGCCTGCTTTGGCAAAACAATTTATGTATCACCAAATTAGAAATTTCATAATTCAATGTTACACTTACCTTGGTAAATCCAGAAATAGAGTTCACGAGTATAAACTCAATTTCCAACAGAAATATAAAATACCATCGGCCAATCAAAGAAGATTCTGTTTTCATTTACTATCATCAGGCTTCAGTTTTGTTTTCAGCCAATGAAAGGAACATGATGATCAGCCAAGCACTAAAAATATTGTTTCAAAACAAAAGAAGATCTGCTGATGTGAATGATGAAAGGCACAAAGTAGACCAGCCAATGAAGGAAGATTTTTGTTTTCATTTACCATCATCAGGCTTCAATCTTCTTATTAAAAGAAATGGCAAGGATGCTATCTTTATACCCAATATCTCTCCAGACACGAGGCATGGTAAAGAAAAAGGATGTTGCCTATCTCAGTAAAAATTATCATTTCTCAAACTAATTCTCAATTGGACCAGAGATGTGAGAAGAAGCAGTAGCAATATCAATAGAGCTCCATAGAACAATAGATACTAAGTACTCCCTCCGTCCCAATTTAGGCGACAGTGTTCAAATTCGAGAGTTAGATAATTATTCTTTAACTATAATATTTCATAAGCCTTTTAAATATTTTTAAATTTTAATTATTGTGATTTATATTACTTTTCACGTAGTTTCCATATATGTAAATTTTATTTCGAAAAAAAGTTTAAATCTCGAAAAGTGAAAAGTATCACATAAATTGGGACAAATCAACTATCTAGGATCATATTACAGCTTACTCACCTGCAATGATGCCATTTGCTTTTGCCACATCTCTTCCATTGACCTCATCTTGACCTCATATTCTAGGCATCGGGCCTTGAATAGGTTTACTTGTTCCTTCAGGGCAACATTTTCCATTTCCTTCTCTCCAAGGGTTGCCTCAGCCTTTAACACCCGCCTTTCGAGGTCTTCTACAACAGAAGGTAAAATTTCTCGAGGCAACTCCTGCTTGCATAAAAAATTCAAACTTACTACAGGATCAACCAGGTTCTCAAGCAGTCAAGAAAAATATTAAAGACTACAGTGTTGCCTCCACTTTTTGCATTTAGGCTAATATCAGACTTCAAGACTGAGAAGCCATAGTGCAATAAGAATTAAGAAAAAAGGAAAGCATGAAAATGAAGCCATTATCCTGATTGATCAGTCAGTAACTCTTCGCAAGCTTCCTTTTTTCTTTTTTTTGCCTCTACAAGGGCAGTGGAGAAGGACTAATGTATAAACCAAAAAAGGCCTCCCTACCCAGTTCCCTTACTGTCTTTTTCTTTCAACCTTAATAATGAAATACTCGGCATTTTCGAGATGCCAAAGCATTTCATCTTCAAAAGTAAGAATAAAATAATGAAAAAAGACTCCCCCGAACCCTGAAATCAGAAATGCAATTGCATACCCAAAACTGGATTCCAAAAAAAATGAAAAAAAAAAAAGGAATACCTAAAGTTGGCTTCATCAAACAGGCCACCAAATTCTTAAAGATACTAGTCCCCAAGCAGATTTTACAATTCTGAACGAAGAAAGAAGAAAAGTTCAATAAAAAATTATGGGAAAGCTTTTATAGAAAACCAATTATTCTGTTATTTGTTCTATTAAGAGAACAAAAACTGAGACAAAGTGACCTAGTAAGGATATCTTTGAATCTTTATGATAGAGTACCTTGACCTCCATTTTTCTGCCTGTTTTTGAGATGTCTCCATTTAACGTTTTTGCACTCTGCAGTTTATTAAGATCCTTTCGAGCCAACCATCCACGAATAGCTGCAATAAAAAAGACGTGTAAATCTATTTGATTTCATAATCATAGAGATACCAATACAAATAATTTTACCTGATTGTATCTGCACAACAGCCACCAGCTGCTCATCGCTTTTGTGAGCCACCTTCGCCTTAGACCCCACCGAAGTATTATACCGGTTTCTAGCAATTTCACCACGAATAACTACAAGAACGAATTTTGAGTCAGAATATCAGGTAAAATTCAGCATTTGAAGTCTTCAAATTTTACTATATTGATGCATCAGCTCAGAATTGAACTGGTTTATATCACTAGTTACTTTGGAACTTTCAGCATAGCTTCAAATAGCAGGAAATTATATATTTATGCTTTTTCTAAATCATTGGAATGGCAGCCCTGGTGCTCGACACTTTGAAGATTAGAATCTAATGTGGTTTTCAAATGAACAAATACTCATAAAAAAGACACAACATAATTCATGAATATGATCTTCTATTGTATTCAAAAGAAAAAGGAAAAAAGAGCTGCAAAGGGATCTGCTTTACATGATTGAAGTGTGATTACTCCTCCTTTCAGCTCATGGAAGTAACGACGAGCACGATGACCACGAAAGCACTTCTGCACCTCAAGAGTACCTTGCAGAACTTGGTTTCTCACATCCTCCAATGCAGCAATCTACATGTTAGAGAGACAGAAGTTCAAACATAGGCACACAAAAGGAAATCCAATCTTCAATGGTATAAACTCATTGCCTCATTAGAAGACTGTATAAGTCATACATATCAGAAGAAATATGTTAAACCATATTTTCCTTCATTTCTGATTGTTCTTCTTTCCCAATATGCATGGGACTACTCACAAGCCTTCTCCAAAAGGACATATGCATCCAAAAATATGATATGGCCTCAATATGATGTCACCAGTTTGGAAGACACCACACTTTTTTTTTAAAAAGGATGGTGTCCCGGCCAGCTTGCGCTCATATCAACGCACCACACTTTTATTTGTCATAATTTGCTTCAACTATATAGTAGTAAAAATTAGAAAAGATTTAAACTTTCTGGTGTGTCTTTTTGATGATTAGGGCAATGACATTATTGTTTGAAAAGAAAACCTATCTTCGTGTCAGAAAATGAGGAACTAAGAGCTCACCTGTCCTGCTCGGAAATATAACTTTGTATATCCAACTTGGTACAGTTCCGGAAGAATATCAAACTGCTGAAGAAGGGCAACTGACATACTTAGAGGATCTTGACATGCATTATCCATCACCAGAAGGATGCCGTACCTAAAATACCGCATTCATATAAGTCGAAAAGCAATCAAAAGAACAAGTCAGCGACAAACTAAGGATCAAGTATGTCACCTGCTTGCGAATTCTTGATGTGTTAACCTAGTAGGATAGCCAGATCTTGATATTCTAACCACCTCAAGAACACCACAGGATCTGAGCTGTTGTATGACAAGATCTTTGTCACACATGCCAGGAACCTGCTTATTATTTGGTTTTATGCAGCATATGAAGTGTGGTGTTGTATTTTCCAACTGCTGCATCAGTTTGAACAAATGATCCTGACAGAAGTTTTTGATAAAGGACAACCTTGAGCAACTATCGGGGTACCCTAAGATACAAACTTTTATTTTCTAAAGTGTTCAGCTTGTTAGCATGATCAAGTTCTATAGAGAAGTTAAGAAAATAACCACCTTAAACTTAGTTGCAACACTATGCTTCTGAAAATCTGGCACCCCTGTATAGGTTGATGGACTTGAGAATTCTGTATCTTCATTAGCAGAAATAGAGGCAAACAGCCGAGGTAGCTGGCTGCCACTTGATGAGAGTAGCTGAATAATGTCAGAATGCAGTGCATCTCTGTTCTTTTCTAAGAAGCCAGTTGCATCATAAGTAACCTGGAAGAAACAAATATAAATAATTACTTTGTTCAGAGTTAGACAACTACAATGAGTAATTAACTCGGAGATTCCATAGAGTTAGACAAACTGAGTAATTAAGTACTAGATGACAAGAAAATACTACTTAATATCCGTAGAACTATAGCACATGACAAGAAAAGATGTATTTATAAAAGAAACTGACCTCTCCAGCATAATGGCGAATACGAAATTCTTCTCTTTCGCCTTTAAAGCAAGGGTCAGATTTGATGTGCTGCCAAAGTTTACTCGCGAAGGTCAAATCAGTGGCTTTTAGGGAATTTGATTCTTCATTCAACAAAGATATAAGCCCAATGGGTTTCTGCAAAATGAAAAATGACAGTTCATCGATCAACTGGTATGTCCATTCAAATACCTGTGGTAAATTGCGTAGCCAAAATACAGAGATCTTCTTTATGATTGACTCGATATATTGCATTTTCACTACTTAACCCATAAGAAGGAATACAATGACAAGAAAATTGTGGTGGCAGCTATATCAAATAGAACTTGTGACAATACAAACAGATGCATTTTTATCCTTTGCATCCAACTCAACAATTAAACATGGAAAGAGTAAGACTAAACGGGAAAAAGATGTAAAAGGCCAAAAGGAAAAAGGGCAACAACAGTGTGATTGCGCAATTAAGAACGAAAATAAACGCATAATCCAGGACAGAAGAAAGCTAACAGATTATATGAACTCCTGACGCCAAGTAATAGGAAAAAGAACCAAAAGGCAGAAATACCTTTTCAAAAAGATCCAGGCACTCTTGGTTGTCTTCGAAATCTACTTTTGTCCAATCAATTCCATCCAATTCATATTCCTGATATGAAAACCATCAGTTCTTGCATCAACATCGAAAAATGATGCTGTAAGGAATATCTTCAGGAGAGTAATAAAGGTCGAAAATACCACAGGAAAACTACAGACAGGAAAAATCTGAGTCTAACAATCTAGTGTTTTCCTGCGTAACATAAAAATTTCTGCAGCAGCAATGCCCTAATAGTTTCTGTAGAAGGTAATTACTCTACGGTTGATAAGGAAGTAGGGTACTAGCAGTACAAAACAAAATAATCAATACAATTGAAATGAGAAAAAAGTGAATAGAGAGGAAGAGAGAGCTGTTTTATTCAACAGTCTAAATCCACGATCGTACAATGTTTCCTTTGAATATGTAAAGTACAAGGCTAATTCTAAGTACCTTTGTAAGGTAGGGGTAAGGTCTGGTTACACACTACCCTCCCCAGACCCCACTTGTGGAATTACACTAGGGTTTTTGTTGTTGTTGTTGTTGTACAAGGGTAATTCTAAGAAAGCTAACAACAACAACGTGGTGGAGTCCCACAAGTGGGGTCTAGGAAGGTAGTGCGTACGCAGACCTTACCCCTATCCTGGGGAGGTAGAGAGGCTGTTTCCGAGAGACCCTCGGCTCGAGATGAACTTCTAAGAAAGCTTATGAGTGAAAATGGAAACGGCATTAAGTATGGAAAGTAAGCTGAGAGCTGGAAGTAGTAAGCTTGAAGTTTGATTGCCTTGATGACAGGTGATAAAGATTGGATTAGATGCCTTCGCTCGTTCATTAGTCCGAATTATATAGGACATGTGTCTCTTAGGGTCCAAGTGTAGGTGGAGTCTCCATTGAAGAGACACGAATGAGGTCATGGACCATTATGGTGCAAATCTCTCCCAGATTGTTCGGGGTTGATTGAGGAGTTTGTTGGACTCTCAACCTTATCCCTCAAGATTCGGGCAGAGGAACTAGTGTGGGGGCGTCGTGGGCTTAACAAATTGAAGTCATGGCCAGTAAATATAGAGCATTCGTATCATTGTTCCGGCTCGTAAGGGACGGTTTAAGAATGGACATTTGATCCCGGAACAGGTCGTATTGAGTCAGTCGTGCGAGTAGTCGGTCACAGGCTTTGAGCCTTGGAGAGGGACGGTTTGTCCGGGGCTTAGCTACTTTAGCACGCGTAAGGCACGTGCTATTTTTGACAACTACAATTTCTCAGCTCCAGTTCTCATAAAAAGTTTCACTCCTTTTTACCTCCTTTCAGTTAAAGAAGTTAGTAGAGGAAAGGGACGAAGCAATAAGAATGAACTATGAAGGATCATGATATGCTTACCTCTTGTTCAAGTTTCAAAAGATGTCGGTTGACATGCTGCCGGAGCCTCTCATTTGCATAGTTTATGCAAAATTGTTCAAAACTGTTTCTCTGAAAAGTGGGAATGGGACTGTCAAGTTGGATACAAGGAATCTTCCTATGCAGTATAATAGTTCTTTTTAAAAAAAAAAACAGAAATAAATTTACCTTAAATGATTCAAAACCATAAATATCCAGAATATTTATGGATCTACCCGCCTGTTCTTTACCCATTGCAAGCTTTCTGTTCATTTGATCAACTATCCAGTCAAACAAGTTTGCATAAATGAACTTTGCCAATGTATCTCTTCTATCAGTTGCCTGAATCAGATTCAACATGAGTCACGTTCTCAAGAAGAAATAGGAGTGATAAATTCATATATAAGAATAACTAATGAAAATAGCACATCTTCTGGTAAATATCAGGATGAAAATGTGAAAAAAGAAAATCAGCAAGAGATGGAATATAAGCACTTAGATTAACCTGCTCCATAGTTAAACTCTTGGCAACCTTATCCTTGCCGACTTGTATTTGGCATGTTGATAAAGCTAGCATGAGGTCATTCACACAACATCCAATCAAGCTAGCAGCATTTGTAGCAGCTGCAATATAAAAGATGGTGAGAAACCAAACAGATAAACAGCCTCCATGGAAGCACAGAATATAAATGAATACTAAAAAGTTGAAGACCTTGCGAACAAAGTGAAGCAAGAAACTACACAATTATTGTTACAAAGTAAGACAATACAAGAGGTGCAAGAAAGAATTATCATAAGAAGCGTAAGAGATTTGCATGAATCACAACAACAGAAGCTCTATAACAATGTAAAACGCTCATGGCCCAAAAAGAGGACAAGCCTAAGAGAGACCCTTAAAACTGCAGAGAAATGGAGTTAACAAGAGTACGTCTGGAGTAAACATAACTACTCCAGAGAAAAGCAGCCAACTGACAATGAGAAATACGATAGACTGCCCTTTACTCAAAATGGAAGAAAGTGCTTAAGCTGAAACCGATTAAATGGATGCGGAGCAAAAGCTAAGTCAAGAGATTCACAGTTGGAAAGCTAACTTACAATTGACCAAGAGTACAATTACTTATATATGTATAAGATTATGAAAATCATATCTGTATTTACTTTCAGATTGAACAAAAGTACAAGAGGATCAACATTAGCTAATGCTACATTGACAAGATAGCACACCTTCACTTTGCACAACTTCAACATGGCTTGCATTGTCAATTACTTGGAATGTTATATTTCCCAGCCATAGAACTGAAGCAATCATCTGAAAAACATGCTCTTGATCCCTTTCAGATATCCTAAAAGTATTTAGGGCTTCCTGGTGAAAGTAAGAGAAACAAAGGAAATAATTACAAAAAAGATCCAGCATGGCATTGAACTGAAAAAACAGAAATCAAACATAAGTTGACCATGTCTTATCCCTGAAGGCTCACCATAAGCTTACGAAATTCCTCAGCATCATCGACATCATGGATCACCAAGCAGTCACTCTGGTTGAGATATTTGTATTCTGATGCACCTTTTAACTTAAGTTTATCTGGGAATGAATCACATAGAAGTTCTCAAGAAGAAATCTTTCTGCAACTTCTATAACTAATTTATCAACAAAAGAAAAAAAGAATCTTTAACTAACACCCCTGCCCTCCTAAAAAAGAGAAATAGAAAATTTATAGAGCACCAGAAAGAAATAAAAGAGTCAGTCAATCTCTCTTTATTTTTAAATCAAGAAAAAGTCAGTACAATCTCTTAAATGTACTCTTTTCTAGTAAAACAAAAAATTATGTACACATAATATAGAAAGAACTTCCATTAAACAGAGGTTTTTACTCCAATAAAACTTCTCACTCTATAAATGATTCATAAGCTGTATGCCTAACTTCTAGATTTTCCTGCTCCGGAGTTCCACTTCCATCTTTTTTACTAATAACAGTGTTGTCCAGGCTAACTTGCGCCACAGCTCTCATATTTCACAGGTTGGGTGCATCCTCCCACCAGAACATACGTTATTGGGTCACTCTACCCACAAAGCTCTTGTCGCCTCTGCTGGGATTCAATCGCTTGGTCCTCATGGTTTTCTTTTCAGCTTAGACCACCTTCAGATGCAATCCCACTTCCATGTTTAGGAACATCTTGTTGGATTACTAAGTTTTGTGACTACAAATTTACTCTTGTATCCTATTATATTGATGTTTACAACTTCAAAATCACAGCCCTCGCTACATCTTTAAGATCACAGAAGTTTCAGTTCAGGGAAAGATATGCAGAAAACATCTCAAGAGTTGTAACCACACAACATCAGAAACAGAAGGTGTTTTGGCAATGAAGTTACATTGCTGATTAATTGAACAATCACAACAAATGGAGACGGCAATATTTAAAGCCATGTGATGTCCTACGAGTGAAATAAGCAACAAAAAAATCACAATAGAAGATCTGGTATCAATTATAGACCTCTCAAAGTAGGTGGAGCCCCGGCACATAGTTGGTAAAAGATATGGTAGGACCTCTCTCCATTGACCAGCTGAACTACTCTCGACTGCCCAAAGAAGACATTATGTTTCAAAAGAATTAGATTGCAATTGTACTGATATAAATGCAACAACAAAAACGAGGGTAGAGAGGAGAAGAAAATCCCACCTTTTCAAGAAGTACTACTCATTGTTTTAGCATTAGCACGTTGGACATGCACAAAGAAGTATAAAAGTCAGTAACAATGCTAAAACAGTTATGAAAGGACAATTACAATAAATTGCATTCTTTGAATCAAACTTCGTAGACACACTTACAGGTTTGTATTTTAGCACTGCATATCCTCCCTGTTGCACTAAAATGAATTTCAATCAACTTTCCCTGCATCCATCAGGGACAACTGTCAGAACAAGTGCAACAAATGGGGAAATAAAGGAAAGTAAACGAGAAAAGAATCAGCCATAGAGACTGACAAATCGACTAGAGTTGTTGTTCATGGAAGTTTTGGCATTCCCAAAGGCCTCCAATATGTAGCTTGTTTGCAGCACCTCCCTCTCTATTCCATTACTGCCTCTACCAATCATAGCCAAGTATTCCATTGCAATCTTTGTTGTTTCCGTCTTCCCAGATCCACTTTCCCCACTGTATGATATGAAGAGATATTAGTTCCTCCCAATCATTAAAATCACCATGATTTGATAATTACTATCTAAGACATCAATCACTGAACCAGAGTAGAAATACACATTAAGTATCTCGCATCGCTAAAGACAACAAATAGACATTTTCACCAACCTTATGATAATAGATTGACTTATTTCATCTGCACGATTCAAAAGGTAAAAGCAAAGAAATTAGGATCAGCTTGCAGCTAATGTTTTTAAAAGAGCTAACAGTGAACTTTTTTTGTATAATAACAATGAGCATGGTTACGTGGAAAACCTTCCATCATTCGATCGTATGCAGTGTCAGCAACAGAATAAACATGAGGATCATTCAAGAGCTTCTGTTTGTAAGCTGTAACAAATTCATCCCCATACAATTGGATATCTTTGAAGGGATTGATTGCTATTAAGACAGGCCCTGCCTTACTCTGCAGGCATTGCGGGACAGGAAAAAATTAAAAGTGGAGAGACATGAAATTACAAAACGAGGCATATATGCAGTTTAGTGTTACGCACATATATTATGTCCTGTGCATATCTGTGTTGAAGGTTGTGAAAAACTGATGGCTCGTTCAAATAACTAAGTTGCATTAGATCATCCACACCCTCAAGAACATCGGGATTAGCAGGCAAAAGCTCTCCTACAGGCACTGTCACAATCTAATAGTACGACACAATGTTCTTTTAAGTCAGATGCAGCTGTTAAAGTTAAATATTCATCATTAGGAAACAACAGGAATACGTGAACTCACACTGTGGTCAGATAGTAGTACTGTAGCTTTCTCTCCTGAAGATGATCGAATCTGTCCTGATACCCATTGTCCATTCCTTAGGCAACACCAGATGCGAAGCTTCTGAAACACAAATAAACACAAATATAGCTCTAAGTTACATAACAAAATCATCTTAGAACAACCTTGAAATGTTCCGCTAGTAAAAAAAGCAAACACAATTGACAAAAACACGGTGGAGCTAAAAAACTAGGCACTAATCAATCATTGAATCAAGGCAATTAATAAGAATAACTACAACAACTACAGATCAATCTAAAACTAGAGTTATATGAATAAAGAAAGTAAATTTACAGAAATGAAGACAATGCACTAATGACAGTAACTATTTTTTACCTTGTTAATAAAATAATTGATGTTAGGTTCCATTCCTTTAACTTTCTTATAAGCCCCAAAATTAGCATTCCTTCGTAACCCTTTAGACTCTTCTAAGTTCTTGCTAGTATTCTTCTCCAATTCAACGCCGCCTTCAATTCCGAAGCTATTGGGCAACGTTCTCTTAGGTGAGGGAGGCCTAGTCTTGGATTTAAGCTTGGGCCGAGCCGGTAATGCCGGTGGCAAGTCTTTGGGTTTCTCATTTTCGTCCCTTTGCCGGAGAGTCTCTAGCATTTCCTCTAACGAACTACGCGCCATAGAATTTGGCGAAACGGACAACATCCTTTTTTTTTTCCTCAGAAGCAAGAATTATATGTACAAAAATGTTGTCATTCCAATGATTAGGAAAATAAAAGGGAACTTCTTTTTAGGCTAAATCAAGAACATGGGGTGGCTCATTATGTCGAGAAAACAAGCCTTTTGAGGAAGACAGAGAAATTGCCTAAAGCCAGAAATAGATTTATCTAATGAAGAAAGAAGCTTTTTTTTTCTGGTTTATCAAATCAAAAAGAAAAGGGGAAAAGGATGTTCACTTTTGTGTGCCGTGTGTTGGTTGGTTTTATTTTTAGAAAAACAAAAACTGCCGTTCAGATAGAACCAAAATAGAAAATAATGGATATGAGATTTTGAAAATTTATCATTTTTGGTCGAGTATGTAGTAGGATGATTTGGATTTGAAGGAACCGTTGGATTTTTATAGAGGAAATTTAAATAAATTTGAATTTAGCATAGAACTCAAATTTTGAAGTGGCAGACAGAGACACCTGAAAAGGAAGCGGATAAAATGGGAAATATTGTGGAATCTAAATTTGGTCCTATAGCTCACTCTAATTACACTTATACGGGCTGTTTGGTTAGAGATATTAATTCCACCATAAACTTTCCTGTAGCTTGATATAAAGTTTCGGACAAAATTGAATCAACTTAAATAAAGAAAATGAATATGCAAATATTTCATGTGTTTTATAGTATCAATCTCCTATATTTTACATAAAAATTTCATGAAAAGGGTCATATAACTAAATAAAATATTTTATAATGGATTGTGTATTCCACCGAACCACAATGCTTGGTTGGACGAATCAGAAAAATTAAATCTTACATAATTAATATTAAATAATATTTATATTAATAATAACAACAACAATAAAAAAATACATTATAGTCCTATAAGTGGGATCTCAAGAGGCTAGTAGGTACGCAAACCTTAATCATACCTAGAAGGTAGAGAGGTTTTTACTGATAATATTTATATTAAGTTATGCGGAAATATATGTTATTTTATATTGGATATGATATGATATAAGACTATGTGTACTATCACTAAAGATTATGCGGGCTAGTAAATACTCACTCCTTCATCGTTAACTAAGGGCCTCGAGTTCGAACACAAAGAATAAAGTCGCATTTCATTCCCCGCACGTTTCTATATTAGTCAAGACCTAAGGGGACGTTTGGTTGGAAAATAAGTTATCCCATAATTAATTATTTCGGGATTAGTTATCCCACACTTCCATAGATTAAAAAAATATTACAATCCTGCATCTCAGGATTAGTTATACCACGATTTTATCTCAACCAAACGTAGGATACTCATCTCAAATTTAATCTCGGAACTAATTATCCCTTGTTTCTCGTACCAAACGAGCCAGTAGGCTTCAATCTGATAATTCTTCCGTTTTACGTCCTGCTCAAATCATATTTTGTTCTTTTTATTTTGAAATTTATTTTACAAACAATGTTTATACAAGGCTTAAAATTTAAAATTCATGTACTGTTATATATTAATTTATTTACCATCTATTATTTAATAGTTTCTACCCTGTAAGTACTTAAAGGATATATACAGGTCAAATTACTAATAGTTCTGTAGATATTGGCATGCACAATAATTTTACCTTATAGTAGTGTGGGGTTACTCAAATTTGTAAAGCTGAAAAGAGAATTTCCTGCTTTTGTGGCTTATTGAGTTGTCTTTTGTTGTGTATTGTCACTTCGACTCTTTTTATTATGAGGCAGGAGGCTGATAATGCTTAGCTTGTATAAGTATGATGTAAATGAAAGTTATAATAACCTTGGGGAGAAAAGAAAAAAAGAAGTTTGAGGCAAATATTCCTCCTCAAAGAACGAGTTGATTACTCGGATGATCACTGAATTTTACAAAATGATGGAACAAGTCTGTTAGGAAAGACACTAACCTGATTAGCTTCCTGATATTCAAATAGCATGTACCATCAATAAAATATTTAAGCGAATTCCGAAATAAAATGTAAAAAGATATTAAGAGAAAAACAGTCATCCTAATGGTGTTCATAGCTAAATTGGAATCATACTATGGCCTATGAGCAATCCCCTTCAAGCATCTCGTGGTAAGGACAGTAGTCCGATAATATCCCGTTTGGCATAATAAAACATTTCGGTATTTACAATTTTTGGTTTGAGAATGAGTATTTGCTGATTGCTAAACTTTTAAATGACATATTGAAAATGGGAAAATGTGTATTTGAAAGAAGTTAATTTTTTTTAAGTGCAATTTATGTGACGTCCACCATGAAGGGTGGCCTGAAGAGGACGAACAAAAAGGAGGACTAACATGCTTCTGAAGAATGAGTGCGCATGATACTTTAGCTCAAGAGTCACACATTGAAATGGGAGGGGAAAGCAAAAACCTTTATATGGCACATTACAAATTCACATGATCGATGATGGTGTAACCCGAGAGGCAAATCTGTGTGATGTATTAGGTCAAAGCGAAAAATACTCTGAGGTCGGACACTCCTTCTATAAAATAGTGGAAAAAACATTAGCAAAGACACTGATTCCCTATGGGAGTGGTGTATTCCAACCTTTTTGTATATGGTAGAAATCGGAGCTACCCGATTTCACTATTCGATTGAGACTGGGACGTTGCATCGAAGAGCTGAAACATTGAGTTTGAAATCGAAGCCGCTTTCTAAGTCGAGGTTGATAGTAATCGAGGCCAGAAGAGATAAACTTCGAGTAATATCGGAATAACTTTGTAACGAAAAAAGCGAGATATCTGTGATTGGTCGAGGATCGTGGCGTGATTCTCGGAACGATCAAATCTATAGCGGTTAATAAGTTGTTTATACGATTTCCTAGTGTAATTAGAAGTATGCCTTAATTAGGATTCCTTTACTATATAAAGAGGAATTCTATTCATTTGTAATCATCACTATTCACGGAGAAAAGAATATAAAATTATTTCTTTCTTGCTTACTGCTCTACTTGCTGTTCACCAGAATTATTTTACCTTACTTGCTCTTATAATATCACCTCGAGATTACTTCAATTCGAGGTCGAGATTCAGATTAAACACTGGTTTGGTTTATTTTATAAGTTCAATTCAGTCATTTACTTTCTCGTTTATTAATTGGTATTGGGTGAAATCACATATCCTTAAAATCATAATATAAGTTTAATTGTTATCCAAATTTTAGGGTAAACAGTTTGGCGCCCACCGTGGGGCTAAAGATAATAGTGATTATTCAATACTGATTCTGATAACACACACTATTTTATGCTTGTTCTTGTCAAGTATTTTTGCTTTAGGTTAAAAACATATCAAACTCACAAAACGCACCCACACATGGTGACAATGGCCTCGACTTTCACGGGGAAAACGATAATATAATTGCTCCAGGGTCGATATGCCACAAGCTAATTGTAACGACCCGACCGGCCGTTTCGAGAATTTAAGCTCCGTTCGGTGGCGTAAGGTCTTGAACAACTTCATATTATGTATATCGACTTGCGTGCATAGTTGAATTCAATTACCGGATGATTCGAAGTCGAATTGGAAGAAGGACTGTTGTTGTGGAAGTTTAAACGGTGAAGTTTTGACCGAATTTTGACTTTTTATGTAAACGGCTCCGGAACGAGTTATGGATTATGTCAGCATCTTCGTATGGTGATTTTGGGCTGAGAAGCGCGTCCGGAATGTGTTTTCGAGGTCACTGGTAGATTTAGGCTTGAATTGGCGAAAGTTAGATTTTCGGTGATTTAGGTCGATAGGTGAAATCTTGATATCGAGCCCGGAATGGAATTCTAAAAATTGTTATAGGTTCGTAGTGTCATTTGTGACCTGTGTGTCAAATTTGAGGTCATTCGGGCTAGTTTTGACGTATTTCGGCATCGTTTATAGATTTGGAAAGAATGCTTAGTTCTTAGGTTTGAATTCATGTCTAATCCTCGTTTTTGGTGTTATATGATGTGATTTGAAGGCTCGACTAGGTTCGAATGAGGTTATGGGACTGGTTGGTGGTTTTGGTTGAGGTCCCGGGGACCTCGGGTGTGTTTCAGATGCTCAACGGGAAGGATTTTGGACTTAGGCTATTGATGGTGTGAAACCTTCTGGTTTTTCCGCAACTGCGGATAGGGGACCGCAGGTGCGAGTCCGCAGAAGCGCAGGAATGATCACAGATGCGGAAGGGGCTAGGCTGGAGAAGGACTGGAGCTATGGAGGATGGGCCGCACCTGCGGAGTCGCAGGTGCGGTAGGTGAGTCGCACGTGCGGATTTTGGATCCTTAAGTAATTATGCGCAGGTGCGGGTCCGCAGGTGCGATAAATTAGCCGCAAGTGCGGTCATCGCTGGGCAGAGAGTTTATATTCGAGGGTTTGTTCATTTTCACTCCATTTTTGATTTTGAGCTCGGGCGAAGGCAATTCTTTGATGGATTTTCAGAGGAATCTTGTGGGTAACGATTTTTTACTCGAATTTAGTTTTATTGCATTAATCTATTGTGGTTTTCCTCATTTAATCAAGGAATTTGAGAGTAAAAGTTTGAAAATGGGAGAAAAGTTCCCCAATTGAAAATCCGAGATTTGAGTGAGATTTTGACGTCGGATTTTGATGATTCTTGTTCGAGTGTTCTCATAAATGAGTGGGTGCTTATAATTTGTAAATTTTATCCGATTTTGAGACGTGGGCCCGAGGTACTTTATGGGCGATTTTCCAAATTTCGCATCTTAGCTTCGAATTTATTAGTTAAACTAGTTGTTTGTAGTATTATTTACACGATGCTATTGATTTGATTAGATTTGGAGCCGGATACTCGTGGCAAGAACGTAATTTCAAGTTTGATTCGAGCGGTTGAGGTAAGTATCTTTCCTAACCTTGTGGGGAGGAAATTACCCCTTAGGATTTGAGTCTTCTATGTTGATTATAGTCCGTGTACGCGAGGTGATGAGTGTGTACTCAGACTTATTTGTAGAAGGTTGACCTTTTTAGGGTTCTTAGGTCCTTATATTCACATTGTATGAAGTTGATCTTGATACACTTGAGTTCTTATCTGCTAGTTTCACCTATGCATGCTTTGATTAGAGCTAATTGCTTTAGGATCCACCCTTATTGCCTACTTGACTCTGTTTGACTTAACCAAAGGTTTTACCTCTCTATCATCATGCTATATTTTTCATAAACTACTATAATTAATTAAATTGTTGAATATCCCTCATAATTTGCTCAACCTCATAAGGGGTTTAGATAACTTATATCTTAGTCAACTTGTCCTTACTTGGAATTATTTGACTTGTGTTGTCTTCTTATTCTTGACTTGAATTTGTGGATTGTTGCTTGTCTTGTTTTTCCCTGATCAAGTTGTTCCCTTTACACTTAGTATTATGTGTCGTGATTATTCCTTGTGAACAATGTTCTACTGTTTCTTTGTGAATTGAAGTTCTTGTATTGATTTATTCGTCGTGTCTTGTATCATTGTCATGGTTGCTTTGTATTTGATGTGGTGATGTACGAATCTTCTGTCGTGCTATAATTGTTGTCTTTGGTTGTTGCACTGCATATTTAAATTGGGGACTACGGAGTATTCTTGGAGATCCCTCCCTGTACTGCATATTTAAATTGGGGACTACGGACGTATTCTAGGAGATCCCGCCTGTACTGCATATTTACTTTGGGACTACGGACGTATTCCGGGAGATCCCCCATGTACTGCATATTTACTTTGGGACTAAGGACGTATTCCGAGATATCCCCATGTATTGCATATTTACTTTGGGACTATGGACGTAGTCCGGGAGATCCCCCAGCACTGCGTAGTATTTTGGAACTACAGACGTATTCCTGGAGATCCTCTGTATTGTGTGATAAATTCGAAACTACGGGACGGTATCCCGGTAGACTTTATCAAAGGAATTACGTTTGAAAGACAATTATTTGGAAAGTCCAATTTGAAAACAATTACCTTGACAAAAACTATGTTTGAAGGACATTCCTTTGGAAAAAGAATATTTGAAAAATGTTTATGTTGAAGAAAACTATGTTTAAAGAACACTTTCTTTGGAGAAGTATATTTGAAAAGATTTTATCTTGAAGAAAACTATGTCTGAGAGACATCTCTTGGAAAAATTATATTTCAAAAGAATTTCCCTTTAAAAAGGATATTACCTTAAAGCTTTCAATATAGAAACTTGCGGGTGAAAGTTTACACTCAAAGATTTTGGCTATTTTAATGGTATTTGTGGCTAAGGCCTGGTGTGGAGACTAATGCAGTGTTGAGTTACTGTTTGTCCTTATTGTGTTGTGATTTCCGGACTTGGATTGTGCTCCAGTCCGTTTATTCTGTGTATTATTATGATGTTCCATCGTTAAAAATTATTGTATTTCCTTCCGCATTGTAGTTGTTATGTTGTTAACTATATTGTGTAGTCATTAGATAGGTCGTATGCCCTGTCATTCCTATATTTATGCTTGTTAATTTGTTAGACCAGTGGGTGTCTTGACTAGTCCTTGTCACTACTTCACTGAGGTTAGTCTTGATACTTACTGGGCACCACTGTGGTGTGCTCATTCTACACTTCTGCATATTTTTGTGCAGATCCAGGTATCGATCGTTAGTAGTTGTGCGGGTTCTTGCTGAGGAGACTCAAGGCAAACCTGTCGTCGCGTTCGCAGGCTTCGGGGTCACCTTCCTATTCTGTATTTACACTGTTTTACTTACTTCCATACAGTTATATTTAGAAGTTGTAGTAAACTTATAGAGCTTATGACTTGTACTACCGGGTTTTGGGAATATGCATTGTACAAAGGAATTCTTTACTTCAGAAAAATATTTGATTTTTTTTTGTTTATTATTGTTGTTATTCCATGAGTATTAGGCTTACCTAGTCCTTAAGACTATGTACCATCACGATACCCAACGGAGGGAAATTTGGGTCGTGACACTAATCTCGGGGGAGCACCGGTTGCCAACCCAGACCAGAAAGATTGAATGCCAGTGAATCGGGGATTGACCCCGCAATAATGAAAATGTTCGAGGATCTCACTAAACGAATTGAGTTGGGAGAGAAGAAAATTGAGGCAAATGATAAGAAAGTGGAAACATACAACTCCCGAGTTGGCGGATACCGGAGGCACCGTCGATTTTGAAAGGGATGGATTTGAAGAAATTTGTACAGAAGTCGTTTCCTCCTAGTGAGTCTTCGAAGCCCATTCTCAAAACGTTTCATATGACGGATATACCTAAGTACAACGGGACCACCGACCCAAACGAGCATGTCACCTCCTATACATGCGCCATCAAAGGTAATGATTTGGAAGATGATGAAATCGAATCTGTTTTATTAAAGAAGTTCGGAGAGACTCTCTAGAAGGGGTCAATGATTTGGTACCATAATCTACCCCCAAATTCCATTGACTCATTTGCTATATTAGCGGATTATTTTGTAAAAGCGCATGTCGGGACCATAAAGGTTTCCACGAGGAAATCAGACCTTTTCAAAGTAAAACAGAAGGATAATGAAATGCTAAGGGAGTTCGTGTACCGATTTCAAATGGAACACATGGAGTTTCCACCCGTCATAGATGATTGTACAGTTCAAGCTTTCACTCAGGGGTTGAATGAACGAAGTTTGATAGCGTCACATCAATTGAATATTTGGTGGTGTCCTGGGCCGATGTACATAATCGGTACCAATCGAAGATCAGGGTCAAAGATGACCAATTAGGAACTTCCGGTTCAGTATATTCGAACATGTCCGCAGCTAGAAATCAGAGGGACATCGATAGGGAGCCTCGGTCGAACAAAGACCGATATATTCCATACATCGCAGATTGCAGGAACAGCGGCCCAGGACGCAACTCCACCCAAAATGATCGAAGAAGTGACCGAGGACAGAGTTCTCGGGGACTCATGAGCAAAAATGGTTTTGATAAGCATGTCGATCCCACAGAGGCATCTCGGTTGTCGGAGTATAACTTTAATGTCGACGCATCGAGTATTGTATTGGCAATTGGAAGAATCAAAGATACCAGATGGCCCAGGCCCACACAAGTTGATCCTTCCCAAAGAAACCCAAATATGATGTGTAAGTATCACGGCACACATGGCCACATAACCGAGGATTGCAGGAAACTAAGAGAGGAGGTAGCTCGTCTATTCAACGAGGTTCACCTTCGAGAGTTCTTAAGTGATCGAGCCAAAAATCATTTCCGAGAAAGGGACACCAACATGAAAAATGAATAGGAAGAGCCACAGCATGTGATCCATATGATCGTCGGCGGGGTCGATATTCCACAAGGGTCCATGTTCAAACGCACTAAGGTATCAATTACTAGGGAGAAACGGACCCGAGATTATGTTCCAGAAGGCACCGTATCATTCAACAATGAAGAAGTAGAAGGAATTTCTCAACCTCACAACGACGCTCTGGTAATTTCTATCTTTATGAATAAAGTTCAAGTTAAGTGTGTTTTAGTGGATCCAGGTAGCTCGGAAAATATCATCCGATCGAGGGTCGTGGAGAAGCTCGGCCTACAAGACCAAATCGTGCCCGCAGCTCGGGTCCTGAACGATTTTATCATGGCTAGCGAAATGACTAAAGGAGAGATCATTTTACCAGTAAACATGGCCAGAACTATTCAAGAAACCAAGTTCCATGTAATCTAGGGCGGCATGAGATACAACGCCTTACTCGGGAGGCCCTCGATTCACAATATGAGGGCAGTCCCTTCGACTCTCCACCAAATGATGAAATTTCCTTCACCGAACGAGGTGAAAACAGTATACGGGGAGCAGTATGTTGCAAAGGAAATGTTCGCGGTCAATGAGGTGATACCGATATCAGCACTTTCAACATCGAAGGGATCAGACATCAAAGGAAAACAGGAAACCAAATAGCAATCACAGCTGCCAGCCTCGACTGAATCATAAAAGCAAGAAATAGAGGGAGAAGAAGACGAAGATTATTGGACCCCTCGAACCTCCGTTGTTCCCGAAGATTCCGATGCCACCACCGAATGAAAGGTATACTTGGGTACGGTGTTAACCCCCAAACTCAAGAAGAAACTCATTAAATTTCTTATTGATAACATGTATTGTTTTGCTAGGTCCCACTTAGACATGACAATGATCCCACCAGAGATAACAACACATCGATTGAGTCTAGACCCGAAGTTCAGGCCAGTGAAACAAAAGAGAAGGCCCCAGTCTGAGGTAAAACACGCATTCATCAAGGACAAGGTAACTAAACTTCTCAAAATAGGATCCATTCGGGAAGTAAAATATCTCAAATGGCTAACAAGTTTAGTCGTAATTCCTAAAAAAGGGAAGAAACTTAAGATGTGTGTAGATTATAAGGATTTAAACAAGGCTTGCCCCAAAGACTCTTTTCTCCTGCCTAACATCGATCGCATGATCTACGCCACAGCCGGTCACGAGATCCTTAGTTTTCTCAACGCCTATTCCAGGCACAACCAAATTCAAATAAACCTGGAAGATCAGAAAAAGACTTCATTCATCACTAAGTATGACACATATTGCTATAATGTGATGCCTTTTGGGCTAAAAAATACAGGTGTTACCTACCAACACCTAGTAAATAAAATGTTCTAAGAACAAATAGGTAAGTCAATGGAAGTGTATATTGATGATACGCTAGTTAAGTCCCTGCGCGCAGAAGATTCAAGATACTGAGAAAATACAACATGAAGCTCAATCCCGAGAAATGTGCTTTCGGGGTCGGTTCAGGCAAGTTCCTCGACTTCATGGTGTCAAATCAAGGAATCGAGACCAACCTCGATAAAATCAAGGTTATAGAAGACATCACAGTCGTGGACAACATTAGAGTCATACAAAGGCTGACAGGGCGGATAGCTACCTTAGGTCGATTCATCTCAAGATCGTCAGATGGGAGCCATAGGTTCTTCTCACTACTCAAAAAGAAGAACAATTTCTCCTGGATTCTGGAATGCCAGTAGGCGTTAGAGGAATTAAAACGGTACCTCTCGAGCCCACAGTTGCTTCATACTCCAAAGGCAGATGCAAGTTTTATTTATACTTAGCAGTCTCAGAGATCGTGGTAAGTGATGTCCTAGTTCGTGAAGAGAAATGTACGCAATTTCCTATTTATTATGTAAGTCGAACTCTAGGAGAAGTAGAAACTCGATATCCACACTTAGAAAAATTGGCACTAGCTCTAATAAGTGCCTCTAGGAAGCTAAAACCATATTTTCAATGTCAACCAATATGTGTTAACCACTTACCCGCTTCGTAATGTTTTACATAATCCCGAACTGTCAGTCTGATTGGCCAAATGGGTCATCGAACTCAGTGGGTACGATATCGAATATCAACCCGAACGACCATCGTACCCGAAGTCGAAAAGGAACTGTTGTTAAAATCGGGTACATCATCGGGGTGTGGACCTGATGGGCTTAAGGTTTCACAACTTTATATTTTGATGATCTAACAAACTCCTTGTCTAGAACCATATAAAGGTCCTGATGCATAATTGGTACAACTATTCAGCAATGGGCTTAAGATAATGTGAGCAGTATGACTTCGGATACACCAGAACCAATTCAGGGACCTGATCCCTTGGTGTCTCACTGACAGAAGTGCAAAGTCAATTTTACAGCTGGAAAGTAAATGCAGAAAGTGATTGCGTACAACTGTGCATGCTACAGTGCAGCAGTCACTTCCCATTGGGAAGAGTCTTGTACCAACCAAGTATGGACATCATCCTTATGATGTCATTGAAGTATAATAACAAGGAGTATAGAAACAAGATACCCACTTGAGCATTTAGTGATATTCTCTCAAGCATTCAAGAAACCGATCCAGTATTGAAGTCACAAGTGTGTCAAGAACAAGAAGACAACTCCACTACGGACCAGTTGCATTATAAGTCTATGTAGGTCCTTAGGTGAGTTGTAATCTTGTGTTTGTTCTTTATCGTAACACCTATCTTGTTTTCTTAGAAGCTTTGTTTTAGAAAACTCAAAATCATAAACCCTCTGAGTTTGTGTTGTGACTAGAGCTAGTCATAGGTTGAAGTCTTAGTAACTAGAGAGTGGCAAAGTGGTTTGTAGTAAGTGTATTACAAGTTAGTGAGGTTGAAGTCTTTGTAATAAAGTTATTACAAAGTGGCTTGTAATAGTGTTGTTACAAGTTAGTGAAGTTAAAATTCTACCAGTGTAGGTCGTGGTTTTTTTCCATGTAAAAATCATGCGTTTCATTTACATATTGTTTTAGTAGTTAGCATTGAGGGAACTGATATAGGACCAGGTCTATATACAGTTGGTGGACTCATATAAACTATCAATTGGTATCAGAGCAGGTTCTTTCTAAAAGTTTAACACCTAGAAAGGATCTCAATGGCTGCTCCAACTAACTTTAAGGAAGGACAATCAACCTACAGGCCTCCTAGATTCAATGGTCAGTACTACGGCTGGTGGAAGACTGGCAGAAGACTCCAAGTCATGGGACGTCATTTGTGATGTTCCATATGTTCATATGAAGAAGGTTGGAGAGTGTGGAGTGATGGTGCCGAAAACTAGAAAAGAATACATCGATATTGATAGAAAAGTTGTTGAGAAGAACTTTCGTGTCAAGAAGATCTTGGTATGTGGTATAGGACCTGATGAGTACAATAGAATCTCAGCCTGTCAATATTCCAAGGAGATATGGGAAGCATTGAAAATAACACATGAAGAAACCACTCAGGTCAAACAGTCCAAGATTGACATGCTCACCACCGAGTATGAGCTTTTCAGGATGAAAGATGATGAGTCTATACAAGATATGCACACAAGATTCACATCTATCATAAATGAGCTTCATTCACTTGGAGAAATTATTCCTAGAAACAAGCTTGTGAGGAAGGTTCTCAGTGTTTTACCTAGATCTTGGGAGAGTAAGGTAAAAATCATCACTGAAGCCAAAGATCTACAAACTCTAACCATGGATGAGCTAATTAGAAATCTGAAGACATACGAGATGAAGAGAAAGAAAGACAGTGAAAGAAGAGAGCCAAAGAAGTAGAAGAACCTGGTGCTCAAGGTTGAAAACAATGACTCAAGTGAAGAAGATAGTGACATGGCCTATCTCACTAAAAGGTTTCAAAAGATGGTTCGAAGAAATGGTGGTATACCGAAGAGAGGCAACTCAAGTAAACCAATGAACTATGATCTCTCTCACAAGTGCAGAAAGCCAGGTCACTTCATCAAAGACTGCCCACTTCTGAAGCAGGAGCACTACAAACACAACTCTGACAAAGCAGTAAAAAGGATCTCGGTTCCTGACAAACGATTCAGCCGAAAAAGTGCAGCTGACAATGTTGTGAAGCAAGCTCTTGCTGCATAAGGAGACTCCTCCAGTGAATCAGAAGAGGAACCAGATGCAGGAAACAGTTCCATGATGGCAGTGGAAAATGAAACAAAGGAATATGATTCATTATTTGCATTGATGGCTCAATCCGATGATGATGAAGATGATGACAATGATGAGGTAAATTTCAGGGATGTTCATAGAAATATGAAGTCCTACTCTTCTAAGAAATTGATTTCATTAGCGAATGTTCTAATTGATGCATATTATAGTCTCGTTAATGATAAAGATGATTTGACCATAGAGTTAGAAGATGCTGAACAATCTAGAGATGATCTGGTGGTCTGTGTGGTCCATTTAAAAGAGACCATAGATAATCTTGAAAAAGAAAGGGAAGTTCTAACTGGAAAAATAAATAGTGTAGAAGATGAGAGAGATGACTTGATGGTAGTGATTGTTGACTTGAAGGAGACCATAGAGAACCTTAGCAAAGAAAAGAATACTCTAGCAGAGAAAATTGCAGCTACTGTGCAAGAAAGGGATGAGTTTTTGGTGGTAATCACAGATCTAGAGGAAATAATTGAGGGACTCAAATCAGAACATAGGCTTGTAAGTATTGAGAAAGGGAATGAAGTAGCTAGTGAGACAATCATCAAGCTTGAAAATGAATTGAATGATATGAAAACTAGTATGTGTGGAGAACTCGAGAAAAATAGGCAACTTCAAGCTGAATTGGAGAGAGTAAAAAATGATCTTGAGAAATCTCTTAAATGGACCTAATCCTCAAATGTTGTCAATGCCATGTACTTCAATAATAGTGGAAACAGACAGGGAATCAGGTTCCATAAGGAGAAAATTCCTTACAACCCTCACAACAAGTACGTCACGATTCTTGATAACTGGCTTTGTACCCACTGTGGGAACAATGGGCACTTCAAAGAAAACTGCCAGGCCAGGGTTCAATCTGTTCAGAAAAACAAAGTGTTTGCTGGAAAAATGACTACTAAAAGGGGACCAGGTTCCACTCGCAAAAATCGTATCTTGCATGCATAGACTAGAAAATCTCTTATCCACCTTTTCCTCATTACAAGGGACCCAAACTAGTTTGGTTTACTAAATCTAACCCATAATTTATATGCGCATGTAACATTGAGAGGAAGCGGACTACAATAGATCATGGACAGTGGATGCTCAAAGCACATGACTGGGAACACTATGGATTTTCTCTCACTGAAAGCCCTGCAAGGAGGGAATGTATCCTTTGGTAATGTAAAAAAAAGGTATATTCTCGGTGTCAGAAAGGTTGGAAAGTCTCTTTCACACTCAATTGAGAACGTGTACTATGTGGATGGCCTAAAGTATAGTCTCTTGAGTGCCTCTCAAATATGTGATAAAAGTAACAAAGTAGAGTTCTTGTCTAAAGTGTGCACATTTACCAATCTGGTAACTGGCGAAGTGGTCTTAGTAGCCAAAAGATACAAGAACATCTATGTTGCTGATTTTGGATCTCTACAAGCTGGTGATATGAGCTGCCTGAAGGCAGTCGATGATGATGCAGAAATGTGGCATAGAAGATTGGGGCATGCAAGCTTTTCACTTCTGAATAAACTGATACATAAGGACCTGGTTCGTGGTCTTCCAAAGTCTAGGTTCAAGGAGCATAAAGTGTGTGATGCTTGTGCTAAAGGAAAACACGTGAAATCATCTTTTAAGCCAAAGAAATATGTTAGAACATCAAAACCACTCGAACTCCTTCATATGGATCTGTGTGGTCCTATGAGAGTACCAAGCAGAGGTGGAAAAAGATATATTTTTGTGATTGTAGACAACTATTCAAGATTCACTTGGACACTGTTTCTTATAACAAAAGATGAGACATTCGAGGTATTTGTGGCCTTTGTCAAGAAAATCCAAGTGAAGATGGAATTGAAGGTAGCATGCATCAAATCTGACCATGGGACAGAATTCGACAATGCTAAGTTTGATGAGTTTTGAAATGAAAATGGGATTACTCACAACTTCTCAACTCCAAGAACTCCACAGCAAAATGGAGTTGTCGAAAGGAATAACAGAACTCTAGAAGACATGGCACGGACAATGCTCATTGACAGTGGAATTGCCAAAAATTTCTGGGCAGAGGCAATAAACACTGCATGCTACTTGGTGAACAGGTGCATGATCAGGTCCCTCCTGAACAAAACCCCTTATGAGCTACTCAATGGAAGGAAGCCAAAGATAACTCATCTGAGAACCTTTGGATTCAAGTGCTATGTCCTCAACAACGGAAAGGACCAGCTTGGGAAGTTTGATGCAAAAAGTGATGAAGGAATCTTTTTGGGATACTCCCCTCAAAGCAAAGCCTATAAAGTCTACAACAAAAGGTCACAGTGTGTGGAAGAAAGTGTTCATGTGATATTTAACGAGACAACTTCTTCTAACAAGGAAGGAAACAAGGATGATTGATGTGTGGCTAGAATTCGTGATTTTAAGCATTATTTACCTCGCATTTTATGTACTT
>ML333443.1:3650-94448 GCA_005239505.1 Nicotiana paniculata
GACCGTGCTAGAACCACGGAACTCGGGAATGCCTAACACCTTCTCCCGGGTTAACAGAACTCCTTACTCGGATTTCTGGTGCGCAGACAAATCAAAACAGAGTCTAAATTTCCTCGGTCTGGGATTTCAATAAGCGGTGTCCCGGAACATCGTCAAAAATCCGGGTGGCGACTCTGAAATTAATAAATAATCTCAGAATCAAATAATGTCACTTAAAGTGGAAAAATTCCCTTATCCCACCTCACGGGGGTGAAAAAGGAGGTGTGACACTCCAAGATCTGAATGGTACACTCACACTTTTCGTCCATCTGGGGATGAAATATTGTACTCAACTTGACTTGTGTGCCTAACTCACGCTACACAGCTCTCTAGAAATATGATGTAAACTGTATTCCTATAATAGAGATAATAGACAGCGGCACACCATGAAGACAAACAGTCTCACAAATATATATACGAGCTAGCTACTGTGAAGAGTAGGTAGTCACGACCGGAATGAAGTGTACAGACTTGGTCAGTCTGTCCATAATAACCCACACTACATCAAAATTCCTCAAGGTCCGTGGAATTCCAACTACAAAATCCACGTGATACGCTCCCACTTCCACTCTAGAATATCAAGTCTCTAAAGCAAACCGCCTGGTCTCTAATGCTCGTACTTCACCTGCTAACAGTTCAAACACCGAGCCATATACTACAAAATATCTTTATTCATTCTTCTTCACCAATAGTGTTGATCAAATCCCGGTACATCTTTGAGGCACCCGAATGAATGGAATACCGTGAGTTGTGGGCCTCTTCAAGAATCAACTTACACAAAACTTCCACATTAGGCACACAAATCTGACCCTACATCTGCAACACCCCATCATCTCCAATAGAAACCTCCTTGGCATCATACTGACACACTTTGATGCACTGAAACAAACAAAACCGAGAAGCCACGCAAGAAAGAACTCGGATAGGCTCCAAAATAACCAACCTCATGAACTGATTGGCCAAATCATGAACATCCAATGCTAACAAGCTCTCTCCAACTGAAATATAAGCAAGACTCCCCATGCTCTCTGTCTTTCTACTCAAGGTATCGGCCACCATATTTGCCTTCCTGGGATGATAAAGAATGGTGATATCATAGTCCTTTAATGGCTCTAACCACCTATGTTGCCTAAAGTTCAGATCCTTTCGCTTAAATAAGTGATGTACTCATGTGGTCTGTGAATACCTTACAAGAGACGCTGTGAAATAGTGTTTCCTAATCTACAATGAGTGAACAATGGTTTCCAACTCTAAATCATGTACTGGGTAGTTCTTCTCATGGGGCTTCAACTGACGTGAAACCATAAGCAATCACTCTACCCTCGTGCATTAATACATACCCAACGCTAATCTATGAAGCATCAAAATAAAATGTATCAGAACACAATGTTGAAGGCAGAACTGGAGTTGTGGTCAAGGTAGTCGTGAGCTTCTGAAAGCTCTCCTCACACTCATCAGACCACCTAAAGGGGAGCCCTTATGAGACAATCTGGTCAAAGGATCTGTGATGGATGAAAAACCCTCCACGAAACGGTGATAATACTTGGTCAAGCTTAGAAAAGTCCATATCTCTATAGAAGAAGACGGTCTATGACAATTATAAACTACCTATACCTTCTTCGTATCCACCTTGATCTTCTCATTAGACTCTACATGGCCCAAAATTGTCACCAAATCAAATAAAAACTCGCACTTGAGGAATTTAGCATATAGCTTCTTCTCCCTTAGGGTTTGGAGCACGATCCTCAAGTGTTACTCATGATCCTCCTGGCTGAGAGAATACACCAATATGTCGTTAATGAAAATGATTACGAAAGAATCAAGATATGGCTGGAATACACCGTTCATCAAGTGCATAAATGTTGCTGGAAGTTGGTCAGCCCAAATGACATCACCAAACACTCATACTGACCATAGCGAGTCCTGAAAGAAGTATTTGGAATATTTGAATCCCAAATCTTCAACTAATGGTACCCCTGACCACAAGTTAATCTTTGAGAATACACGAGGACCCCGAAGCTGGTTGAATAGATCATCAATACGCGGTAGTGGGTGCTTGTTCTTGACTGTAACCTTGTTCAGCTACCAGTAATCAATACACATCCTCATAGAGCTATTTTTGTTCTTCACAAATAGAATTGGGGAACCCCAAGGTGAAACACTCAATGGATGAAACAATTATCAAGCAACTCCTGAAGTTGTTCATTTAATTCCTTCAACTCCCCTGGTGCCATACGATATGATGTAATAAAAGTGGGTTGAGTACCCGGCACAAGGTCAATACCAAAATCGATATCCCTATTGGGCAACATGCCCGGTAAGTCTATTGGAAACATCTCTGGGAAATCTCGTACAACCGGAACTGACTCAATGGTAGGAGTATCATCACTGACATACCTCACAAAGGCTAAATATGCTTCACACCCCTTCTCAACCATTCATTGTGCCTTCATAAAAGACATAACACTGCTAGGAATATAATCCAATGTACCCTTCCACTCCAACTACGGCAACCCTGGCATAGCCAATGTCATGTTCTTAGCATGATAGTCCAGAATAGCATGATAGGGCAGAAACCAATCCATGCCCAATATCATGTTAAAGTCCACCATACTGAGTAGTAGAATGTCAACTCTGGTATCATTACCCTTGATAGTGACCAAACCGATCGATAAACACGATTTAAAATAATAAAATCTCTGACATGCGTAGTGACATAGTGACATATATAGGAGCACTCAAAGAATCACAAGATATATCCAAATATGGAGCAAAGTAGATGACACATATGACTACGTGGAACCTGAATTAATAAAATGGATGCATCCCTGTGACAAACCAGAAAAATACCTGTGATGATAACATCTGATGCGACAGCCTTGGTCCTACCCGAAAAAACATAGAAATGAGCCACGCCTCTCCCTCCAGGGTGACCTCTACTCGCTTGACCTCCATCCCTAGTTGGCGGTGCAACTGGAGCACAACTATACCGTGTGTATCTTGGGGACCCTATTGAATTCGTGGAGCTTATGTAGTGTGTGGAGGTGCACCCTTCCTAAGTAAGGGACAATCTCTCACTATATGTATGGTATCACCTTACTCAAAACAACGTCTCTATGGACGTTGATGTTGAAACTGAGTCTTATCTAGTCAACTAGACTGGTCGTTAAAGGCACCCCGTGCAAGAGGTGCACTGGAAAGTGGCTGTGCATAATGTGCGATCTCAGTCTTCGGGATAGCAGGGGCACTGCAAGTAGCTAGAAGTGCTGAATAATTTGGTTTACTCGCATAACATCTTCCATGAAAATCTAAAATTGTAGTGTCGACACCAATCCTCCCGAATATCGGGGCCTCTTGGCCTCCCTATCCTCCCTCTCCTAGCCACGCGTACGCTTCATCGTTCGAGTGATCTCTACAACCTGCTGATGTGGAGTATATGTCTCCAACTCCTGACCCATGCTAAAATTAAGACCATAACTAAGCCCCTCGATAAATATGTGGACTCTCTCTAACTGTAGATACCAACTGTGTGCACCACGTATCACCGAGGTTCTGTGGGATAAACCTCCTCAAAAACATATCTGAACACTGATCCCAAGTAAATGGTGTTGCATCCATTGGCCTACCCTCCTCACAAGCCTACCACCACCTATATGCTGCCCCTGACAACTAAAATGTAGTAAAGGCAACTCCGCTCACCTCCACAATTTCCATGGTGCGGAAAATACGGTGGCATTTGTCGAGAAAACCCTGCGCATATGTAAGGCCCCATAAAATGTTTCCTGAAAACCAGGTTTCTATAATGCCGAGCTAGGCGTAGAGGTCAATTATAGTAGAAATTGACACAAAGAGCAGTTAAATTAATTTCGGTATTGACTGAATTGACGCAGAAAGTGGTTATGTTCCAATGGTCCGATGCTTGTGAAAGGAGCTTCATGGAGTTGAAATCAAGATTGACCATGGCGCAGATGTTGACTCTACCAGAGTATACAGATGGGTTCATGGTATATTGTGATGCTTCAAGGATCGCGCTTGGGTATTTTTTTATGCAACATGACAAGGTTATAACTTATGCTTCTAGACAACTCAAGAATCATGAAAAGAACTATCCAACACATGACTTAGATCTTTCGGCGATGGTTTTTGCATTGAATATTTGGCATCATTACTTTTATGGGTCCATGCGAATGTATTTACGGACAACAAGAGCCTTCAATATATCCTCAAATAGAAGGAACTGAATTTGAGGTAGAGAAGATGGCTTGAGTTGCTCAAGGATTATGACATCGATATTTTATATCATCCGAGCAAGGCTAATGTTGTGGCAGATGCACTTAGCCAAAAATATATGGGTAGTCTGGCTCATTTGGAGGCATGTCGAAGGCTGTTAGGCAGGGAGGTTCGCCATTTGGCTAGTTTGGGAGTTCGTCTTCTTGACTCTAATGAAGGAGGAGTAATTGTACAGAATAGGGCGGAATCATCGCTTGTGGCAGAGGTCAAGGAGAAGAAATACAATGATCCAGTGTTGGTTCAGCTGAATGAGGGTGTTCATAAGCATAATACCACATCTTTTTTTCTTGGCATGGATAATGGTGCACTAAAGTACCAAGGGCGACTATGTGCTCCAAACCTATATGGTCTTCGGGAAAGAATCATGGCAGAAGCTCACACTTTTAGATATTTCGTGCACCCAGGTTCTACGAAAATGTATCATGATCTCAAGGAAGTCTATTGGTGGAATGAGATGAAGAGGAATGTGGCGGACTTTGTGGATATCCAAACTGTCAGCAAGTGAAGGCCGAGCATCAAAGACCCGGTGGGTTGGCACAAAATATAGAAATTCCAATGTGGAAGTGGGAAATGGTTAATATGGATTTTGTAGTAGGTTCACCGTTCATTCTGCACAAGTTCGATTCAATTTGGCTGATCGTGGATCGACTCAGAAAATCATCACTTATTTCCAGTTAAATATACCAACACAACGGAACAATATGCTCAATTGTATATCAAGGAAATAGTCAGGCTTCATGGCACTCTAGTCCCAATCATTTCAGATTGAGGGGCTCAACTCACAGCTGATTTTTGGAGGAAATTTCAAAAAGGGTTGGGTACTCAGGTGAATCTTAGCACAACCTTCCATCCACAGACCGACGAGCAAGCAAAGCTGACTATTCAGACGCTTGAGGAAATGTTGCGTGCTTTAGTTCTTGATTTCAAGGGTAGCTGGGATGATCATTTGCCACTCATAGAGTTTTCTTATAACAACAGATACCATGCCAGTATTCAGATAGCGCCATTTGAGGCCTTGTATGGTAGGAGAGGTAGATCAACCATTGGGTGGTTCAAGATTGGGGAAGCTGGGTTGATAGGGCCATACCTCATACATCAGTCCATTGAGAAGGTTAAGATCATAAAGGAGCAGTTAAGAACTGCTCCGAGTCGTCAGAAATCCTATTTGGATGTTTGTCGTAGAGACTTAGAATTCAAAGAGGATGACTGGGTATTCTTGAAGGTTTCCCCTATGAAGGGTATTATGCAGTTTGAGAAGAAAGAGAAAATGATTCCAAGGTATGTCGGGTCGTACATAATTATTCAAAGGATCGGTCAGGTGGCATACAAGCTTGAGCTACCACCCGAAATGCCATTAGTGCACCCTGGTATTTCATGTGTCTATGTTGAAGAAGGTAGTGGGAGATCCATTAGCTATTGTGTCGGTCGAGACCATTGAGGTTGTGAAGAACTGTCATATGAAGAGATTCCAGTTGCCATTCTTGATAGGCAAGTCTGAAAGTTGAGGAATAAAGAAATCGCCTTTTTGAAAGTGTTATGGCAAAACCAACACGTTGAAGAAGGTATGTGGGAAGCCGATGAAGAAATGAAAAAGAAGTACTCTCATTTGTTTGAATAACCATGTAATAGTTTCTATAAAGTTACTTCCTATAAAACTATCATGACCCAAACCGACGGGCCGCGACGGGCACCTGGTATCTTACTCAACCGAGTACACACATGACGTTTCTTTTCTTGTCATACTATCATAGATAACTGAGCCGGAAGAGTGCCTTGAGATAAGTAGAATACATCATGCGATACCAACTTATACACAAGACATACGGGCCTATAAGACCAAAATAACCACTCGTACACTGAACATAGGCCAACAAGGTCATACAATCTTTTACGTACATGACATCTGTCTACAAGCCTATAAGAATACATAATTTTCATAAAGGTCGGGACAGAGTCCTTCCATACCAAACAAAACACGTCTAAATCATACTAACCAAACAAGCAACTATGAAGCAAATGGAGCGCACCAACATCTTCTGCTGAGTTGATAGCCTACTTGGAGGGCTCTCGACCTGTCTATCGGGACCTGTGGGCATGAAATGCAGCGTCCTCAGGAAAAAGGGACGTTAGTAAAAATAATGTACCGAGTATGTAAAGAATGAAAATCAGTAAATACAAGACATGAGAGAAACATGGAGTAAAAGACTCGACATGAAAATCTGAACAACTTTACGAATCTTTTAATATTTTAAATGTCATGCATATGCATAAAAAAGTCATACCATGCATGGGTATATGCATTCATAACATCATCAAGTCTCTGAGCGCATCCCATCATATCATCTCGGCCACTGTGGGCAAATCATCAACGTATAACAGCTGATCAGGTGGTGGTGAGTATATAACGCCATAACCTTTCCCATATCCTAAATACATATATACATAAATATATATAAGCGTATATAACTCCATATGGTCATGGGTCAATGAGCATGTATAAATGCATGAAATGCATATGAAATACGTTAATAAAATCTCTCGGTACGTCATAAGACCATTATGCCTCTGATCAATATCATGAAATAAACTTTATCAACTTATGTATTTTCTGAGATCCATGAACATATGATAGAATAATATGACACATGGGGAATCAAGAACATAGGCACTTCTAATACTTCTATGAATAGAGTCATTTATCGAAAATGTGCATTTTCTCGTTTCATTTATATTGTAAAAGGATCATGCCAAAAGGAAAGAAGGGATAGCCTTAACATACCTGAACTGATTCTCTTGAAAATCCCTCTAACACAAGCCAATTGCGACAACACGTAATGGTGGATCGAAGTAGGGGAAAATCCGTATGGTATTCTTGAGAAAGATAACATCGTGCTTCCTTAAAATCGCAAAATCCCGTTGCTATTACGCGGTGTAACTTCATATGACAGTCAGATTTATCCTTTGGAGATTAATTGTCGTAGGTGTTTTGCATAAAGGAACATCCGATGTTTGATAAAGAAGGAATGAGATTATTGGGATGCTAAAGAAGAGCTTGACATTTTACCGAATGAAGATGAACCCCATTTTCTTGAAAGACCAGAGTTGTAACTCATATGATATTTCTTGTTAAACTTTGGAAAATTTCCAAAGAATAGACAAAGAACTAAAGTGCAATGATACGTGGATTTTCAGTGAGGTTTTGAGCCACATATATCCTTCTTAAAGTGACACTTTGAAATATGGAATTAAGAGTCATTTTAAATGTCACTTTGGGATGCCACGTTGGAGGGTGTTACATTTATCCAAAAATTCATCCCTTTCCCTAATCAACTTATTAATCTCCCGCTAATTCAATAATTAACTAATTACCTACATAATTAAGAATTATCTCAAATTACTTATAATATTACTCACTTTTACACTTTATACATCGTACTATCATGGTAATATAGTACCTTGTATGGCACTAGTTCATAAATACCGAGTATTTTAGCTCGGGCCGTATTTTATCCCCGAAATTTATTTTCTTCGATTCTCTTAACCTTTCACCTTCACGAATTAACTTATCACTTGTTTGAAATAGTTTAATACTTATAATCCCAAAATAAATCTCATTCCCAAACTTACATCGATTAACTTATGCTGAAACATCAACGTATGAAAATGCGAGACGTAACATCTTATTTTTGATCTTATATCAATTTACTTGTGGCGTACTTCCACGTACGAAAACATGGGGTGTAACAAAAAATTTGTATCATCTGTTCAATTAATGCAAAGGTGTTCTTTTGGCTTGTATATGTTGCTTATGAGGCCATGGTTGGTATTGATGTGAGTTTTGTTACGTCGTGGGGTTGTGAATATATTGTAAGATGTGCTTCTGGGGATCTCTGACAGGTGGATAGGACTAGTTACAAAGGAAACTCCGGCAAAATATTTGGAAATATAGTGAGTTACTTGAATTTGGGGCTGCTGGTGGGTGGTATAGAAAATTGAATTGCATCAAGGGCTAATAATGGACCTTGACCCTCATTCGAGGACGGATGATCTTAAGTGGGGAAGGATGTAAGGCCCCATAAAATTTTTCCTAAAACCGGGATTTTGTGATGCCGAGCTAGGCGTAGAGGTCAATAATAGTAGAAATTCTTCATCGCGAGCTTGCTCGCCGCGATTCGAACTTTTTGGATTAAAGAGTTTGTTAAAAGGATAAGGAAAATTTTTTGCAAAAAGAGGGCATTCTGCAGTCCACTATGCGGCCATAGAGTCACTCTGCGGACCGCAGAATGGCTACAGAGTGGGGCAGCCTTTTTGGCCAATCTTGATGCCATTTTTGCGGCCCATTATGCGATCGCAGAACCATTTCGCGGGCCTCACATTGATCGCATATTCTCCTTTGATATTTGTTATGTGGGAGTTCTGCAGTGCATTATGCAATCGCAAAACAGGTTTGCAGATCGCAGACTAGTCACAGACCAAAGTAGAAAAATGCCAGAAGTTGATGCCAATTATGTCACGAACCAAATTTCCCTCCGTTTGGTATCGTGATGGAACCTAGTCTTAAGGACTAGGTAAACCTAATATTCAAGGATAACAACAATAATAAATAGAATCTAATACTTTTCTGAAATGAATAATTCTTTACACATTTTATATTCCTAAAACTCAGAAGTACAAGTCATAAGCTTTTAAGAATTTACACTAAAACTCCTAAAAATACCATTGTTCAGAAATAAGAGCAACAGTGCAAACAAAATATAAGATGGTGACTCCGAAACCGCGAACGCTGAAGCGGTTGTACCTTGAGTCTCTACAACAGCAACTGTGCTACTATCAAACACTCAGCCGGCTATGCGAAAACCTGGAATCTTCACAAAAATGTGCAGAAGAGTAGTATGAGCACACCACAGCGGTGCCCAGTAAGTATCAAGACTAACCTCGGTGAAGTAGTGACGAGGACTAGTCTAGACACCCACTGGTCTAATAAAAACTGAACAAGTATCAATATAGAAATTAGGAAAGTAATGATATACATAAAGGCTACGCAATATAGCTAACAAGACAGTGAATTCGATAAAGAAGGAAAACAATAAGTATCAGCGGAAACCATGAAGTAACACAAAGACTGAATAGATCATAGACAAATCTGGCATGTAAATATACAACACGAGCGTGTAATGACTCAACAATCTCAACCATTTCTACATCAAATTCATAGTCATCTCCATGAGGCTTCGAACCTCGGACAAATCATCACTTACGGGTCCCAATATCCGAACCCTAACACTTGGGTAACTTGCGCCCTCATTGGAGTACTAACTGCACAAACGACTCACGTGCCAATTGGGTCATTCCCACCCATACGGTAAGCACAACAAGAGTATCTATATTTGATAACAACAAGGAGTCCTGAATCCATTAATAGTACTTAACTACGTGTATGCTTGTGCAGATGTCCTAACATGATTTCAACAACCAATAGACATAAGGAAAACAAAAGGGGCAACACGTATAGTTTCATCTCACAAATTTCCACACGAATTAACTCACACGGTAAGTGTTCCAGTACATAATATCAATAACAAGGAATGCCCCCAGGCCAACACAATTATCAAAAACAATTCCTGCCATAGCCCACCTTATCACGCCACATGTGCAATATTAAAGTATATGCCCGCCTTGTTTCGTCACACGTGCATAAACATGTTCCCACCTTGTCACACTACATGCACAACACTCAATCTCATATCCCACCTTATCATGCCGCATGTGCATTATCAGTAGTAAACACGGCACGAAAAAAACCTCCTGCAAATCCTCATATCAACAATCGCACAGCAGAAACCTCGTGCATCACCACAATCAGTACAACAACAACAACAACAAAAACAACATGGGCAACAGTTCGGAATACAATTAATACATCAACTCAATAACCTTCGATCACAAGATAGGCAAAACTAGTTCACGAGAAATAAACACAATAAGGAGAGCTAGGCATATTAAGAAATCACTCCACAAGGAAGGAAAATAGCATGTAACAGCCGCACCTAATTACACGGGTGAACAACAAGAAATCAACACAATTCCGATAACTCCATTAAGGCAAGTCACGAAGGTATAGAATATCTAAACTTCCTTTAAGGTTGAGCAGTTACGAGAATATTCAACAATTTCCACTTAAAGACAAGTAGCAGAGAATAATCATAACTTCATTTAAGACCAAAACAATTATAGGTTGAGATGAAGAAAATTGAAAATTTGAGATACGCAGTTAAGAAGATATACCATGACAGTAAAGGAAATAAAACCTTCAGATAAGTCAATTAGGAGTCAAGTAGGCAATAGGAGTAAATCCAAAAGTAAGAACTTCCACATTTAAGCAAATAAAGATGACACTAGAAATTAGGAAACTCAATCATGCTAAGGACACTTCATACTCGGCGAATATAAGGATCTAAGATTCCTAAAGAGTCAACCTTCCACAAATAAGTCCGAGCATGCGCTCGTCACCTCGCGTACACGGACTACAATCAACATAGAAGACTCAAATCCTAAGGGGTAATTCCCCCACACAAGGTTAGGCAATATACTTACCTCAACCGCTCAAAACAAACTTGAATATCCAACTCCCAATGGCCCAACATAGCATTGTGTAAATAATACTACAAGCAACTAGTTTAACAAATAAATTCGAAGCTAAGACGCTAAATTAGGAAAATTACCCAAAAAGTTCCCCGGGCCCACATCTCGGATTCGGGTAAAATTTATATTTTCCGGACACCCATTAACTCACAAGTCTAAACATATGAAAATCTCTCAAATCGAAGGTCAAAACCCCATCAAAACTCAATAATTCGATCTATGAAGTGTATCCTATTTTCTACCCAAAATTTTCGAATTTAAAGGTTGGATTTACGATTGGAAACATGGAAATTGGTCTATAATGGATAGAAATCACTTACCCAAATTACCCAGGTGCAAAAGCCTCCAAAAATCACCTCTCCCGAGCTCTTCAAATCGAAAATGGTGAAAATAACATAAACCCTCGGTTTCGCCCCTTTTCTGGCAAGCAATTCCGTACCTGCGCCCCTGGGACCGCACCTACAGAACTATCATCGCAGGTGCGAAAACCCACTAAAAGTCTGGGGTCACAGCTGCGGTCAAATGGCCGCACCTACGGCTCCGCACCTGCGGAAAACTAACCGCACCTGCGGAAAACTAACCGCACCTGCGAGGATTGGAGGTTTGGGCTAATTCCGCACCTGCGAACTCCTCGCCGCACCTGCGTGTCCGCATATGCGGAAGGTCATCGCAGGTGCGAGACACCAGAACCAACAATGGTTCAGCTGTCTCCCAAGTTCTAAAAACACCCGATGAGCATCCTAAACGTACCCGAGGCCCCCCGAGACCCCGTCCAACCATACACACAAGTCATTTAACCTAACACGGACTCGCTCGAGGTTTCAAACTACATAAAACAACACTAACACGGTGAATTAAACTGAAAATCCATGAAAATTTTTCAAACTTCTATAAACATTAAGTTTTCCATTTAAGGTCTGAATCACGTCAAACTAAGTCTGTTTCTTACCAAATTTCACAGATAACACATATAAATCATATCGAACCTGTACCGGGCTTCAGAATCATAATACGGGCCCGATATCACAGGTTTCTCCTCAAATTTTATTTTCAAAAACCTTTATATTTGTCAGAAAATAATTTTCTTTAAAATTTCATTTCTCGGACCTAGGACCTCGGAATTTGATTCCAGGCATGCGCCTAAGTCCCATATTTTCCTACGGACCCTCCGGGACCGTCAAATCACGGGTCCGAGTCTGGGTCCGTTTACCAAAACCGTTGACTGAAGTCAACTTTATTCAAATTTCCAATACAAATGTTTCATTTTTATCAACTTTTCACATAAAAGCTTCCCGACTACACGTCCGGGCTGTACACGCAAATCTAGGTGTGATAGAAGGAGGTTTTCACGACCTCAGAGCACAAAATTAGCTAGAAACATACGGGATGACCTTTGGCCCATTTTCGGACCGCAGAAGCGTTGTGAGGTCACATATGTGACCGCAGATCTGTGTCGGGGCTCCCATTTTCTTATTTTTAAACCAGACCTATCTCGTTAAAACAACCATTTTGAACAAATTTTCTGATAATTCTAGAGTGAGAGAGACAGCCCTATAGGGAGGGCCTAATCTTCACCAAATTATTCTTCAATTATCAGTTACAACCTTGAAGATATTCAAGTGAGGCACCTAAATCTTCATCCCAAGAGGTAAGACTTCATCACCCCAACTCTTAATTTCAAACATAGCTATAATGGGCCATTACTGAGATAATTCATGGGGATGAGGGTGATTAATTGCATGCAGGTTTTCCTAAAAGATGTGGGGGAGTCGTAAATCAAAGATAGAAAAGAATGGGGAATGGGTTGGTGTAATCTTTCATAAAAAGGACCATGAAACCTTAATAAACACATAGTGTTTGATAGAATGCTCAAATGAGCTAGAATATTGATACACCTTCTAATTTTTTATTCAACTTGTTATACTCCTCAAATAGATTGAAGGTTCTAAGGGTTCCAAAATTATTGTAGAAATTAAGGAAAGCTCAATTGATGTATGTATGGATAATATCCCTTCTTCTTAGAATCCAAACCCCCGATGTTTGTGAAATTGGTGTAAGTCCCCAAATTGATCATACTAGAATTGACTGTCCCAACCGTGTTGTGTGGAATGAGATATGTTCAATAATTGCACTAAATGCTTTTCATGTCATCTTTTCCGTCGAGGATATGTGTAAAAATGTGAATTATGCGTTAGGAAAGGTTAAGACTTCATGTCAAAAATCGAATAAAGGTTGTTATGCCAATTTGTATGAAAGACCTATATGTGCTTACGATCTTTCAAGTCTTTCCCTTATGTGTACAAATGCCTTACATGATAGGCCGTATGGTTGCTGGTGATAATGTTTTTGAATATGTAAAAAGGGAAATTTGAATTTTAAAATAAGACAAACTGCCAAGAACGACTTAGTAAATGAGGCCACTCATGCCAATGTATCGAAAGATGGGAAAGAAATGTGAAGTGAGAGGATTGATTGAAATGATGATGTCTCAAATGAGATGGCCTAGCCGATCAGGCTGTGATGGACGCCATGTCGCACACATGGTGGTAGTTGGTGCTGGAAATGATTATTGGAAATTGTGGATACAATTGATGTCTCAAATGAGATGACTTAGCCGATCGGGTCGAGATCGGACTCCGTGTAAGAACACAATGGCATAGTGAATTGTGGCACATGGCAGTAAAGATTACCAACTTAGTAAGATGGAAATTTATTGAGAACTAATGTGACCCTTACTTGATGTTTTAGTATTGTTTGAAACTCTTCTTGATATCATGACTAATTTTTCTCTTGTGTTATTGCTTATTCTATTAGGATAGTATTCCAGTTGTACATACTAATACTATTCGATAGTGCTAACGTCTCTTTTGCCGGGGGTGCTACATCTTTGAATTGATGTAGGTGGTTCCATAGTAGATAATGTCGATCGTAGATAGTGGTGCATCATCTTCTCAGTAGTCCCTGGTGAGACATATTTCATCCCGAGGTCATATATTGTACCTCTTGTGTATATTTTTACCATGTTTTGAGGTATCGCCAGGGCCTTGTCGCCTGCATTATTATAACTATCCTTTATATCTTTAGAGAATCCGTAGATGTTAAGTGTGTTGTGTATGGGTACTACAAAGGTCAGGCGGATTATGTATATTTTGAATTCTTGTTCACTAAATCGTAAAGTGCATGTGTTTTGGGAACTTAACTATGATGTAGTAAAACGAAATGAAATGAATTAGAAATGTTTATATATATGATCTTTCCGCTGTTTTGCTAATTGTGACATGTCTTCTCTTGATCATAAGCTAGTAAGGTAGGAAGTTTCTAATAGGCTTTCCCGACCGGGCTCGCCCGGTCGAGCGCCGGTCGAGCGCCAGTCGCGCTCCCCGAGGTTTGGGCGTGACAACATCATTAGTAATTGTGTCAATGAAAGTAGGAGGGCCATACTTCTTGAACCTCTCAACTCTTCTCTCCTCCTCTTCTGATGCCTCTGCCTGGCCTTAGGCTGAACTGAATAACGGGTTGGGGTAGCATAACTCCCGAAATCTGATCAACATGGACCCACTGCTCTAAAGTATGAGCCACGAGAGTCTGAGCTCCTCCCCCAACCTGACATATTGCTGGTGCAACCGGGTTCAATCCCGCCTGAGCTAAAGTGCGGAACATACTTATAAAATATGCCAAAGTCTCCTGGAGTCCTAGGGTAGCAGCAAGCATATCAGGTTCCTATCCCCCAACTAGAGCTACTGGTGGCTGCTCAGTCACTTCTCGGGCAAGTTCTCTGGCTATAGCACGTGTCCCTCATCAACATCTACCTCGGTCCCAGTTTCTCGCAGCTCTAGTAGGGGGAGCGGATGTCTGCTCATCTGATCCATCGGTTCTTGTCCTCACCATCAGAGAGAGAACAGAAATACAAAGGTTCAGATTTCGAAATCCACAAATATGCACGATAATAAATGAAAGAAGTGGAATTTCTAATAGTTCTGTAGCCTCTTGAAGGTAAGTACAAACGTCGATCCGCAAGACTCTACTAAACTTGCTTATGACTTGTAGCACCTATGAACCTAGATCTTTGATACCAATTTTTCACGACCCTGAAGTCGCACTTTAGGAATCGTGATCGCACCTAGTCTCTAAGACTAGGTAAGCCTATCATACATTGAGAATTTAGCATAAACAAATTATTAAGCCCTTAAGTAAACTGATATATGACATAATAAAACCAAAGTGGAACAACAATCATAAAATCACCAAACCGTTGGTACAGAGTCACAAGACCTAATGAAGTACACTAGAAATCCCTAAATACAATATTGTTTTGATAGGAAGATAAACAATAGTAAAGACAATATAAGAAGGTGACTCTGAGGCCAACATCAAGCAGGTATATATTGAAGTCTCTGATACGGCTGAATCAACTCACTGGTGTCTGGCACATGCAGAAGTACCTAGATCTACATAAAAAAATATGCAGAAATGTAGCATGAGTAAACCACAACATTACCTAATATGTATCAAGCCTAACCTCGGTAGAGTAGTGACGAGGACACCTACTAGACATAGAAAGCCTGTGTAGAATATTATTATTATCTAACAACGTAGAAGTAAAGAAAATAAATTAAAATATAGCAATTTATCAATACAAGGCTAACAATGGAATTGACAGCAATAAATGACAACAAAGAGTGTACAAATGATAAAGACAACAATTAACCATTACAATCAAAATACAAATGAAATGAGGTAAGGAAAAAAATAGTAACCATTCAAATGAACAAGCCTTTCCAACATTGAATGTAAAACAAATATCACACCGAGATATCACGCCTCATATTCATATTTCACAAGTCATATCACAATCTTCCTTATATCCCCGCGTGAGCCTTGCATTTTAAAAAAAAAGAAAATTCTCGAAATAGCTTCATGCACTTTAGCCCTCTTATCTCGTCGTGTTTCTTCAAGTAATTCCCTTACTAGTAACACGCGCATAACTCCCACCTTATCTCGCTTGCGCATCATATACCACCCTTATACCACCGCATGCGCATTAATATCACAACACACAAATCAACCTGCACCACACGTGCCCATATGCCACAATATTTCCAAAATCAACAATAACAATGTCACAACAGGACATAGCCCAAGGATCAACCACAATGTGTACAACAATATCAATAACCATAAAATAAATGGGAAATAACTCAACAAGAAAAAATATTCCAATAATCGACAATACTTACCCCAAACCAAATCGTGAAAATATCCTCCAAAATCACCCAATACCGAACTTTCTAATTCACAGTGAGATAAATGAAATAAAACCCTCAACCAAGTTATATCCAGCCTAGTCTTTTTGCTTCTACGGCCCAACAGTTGCATCTGTGACTCCCCATCTGCGAAAAATACAATGCATATGCGGCCTTTTATTATGACCAAAAATTCCGCTTCTGCGGACAAAAATGCAATCATGCGCTTCTTCTTCTGTGGACAAAGCACCACACTTGCGGTCCCTGCTCAATCAGCTCACATTTTCTACTGGGATTGCACATCTGCGCGTTCATGTCTGTACCTGCAATACCACATTTCCCCTTGGAAAAAATTGCATCTACGGCCAACCAGTTGCTTCTATGGCGCTTCACTTGTGGTCTAAGAAATGCACGTGCAAAAACACCAGATCTCAACAATTTCAGAATTCCTCCAAGTTTCCAATTAATCTGAACTCAACCTGAAACACACTCGTGGCCCACGAGACCCCATCCAAACATACCAGCTTATCCCAAAATATAACATGAACCTAATCGGGGACTTAAATCACACCAAACAACATCAAAAATACGAATCACACCTCAGCTCAAGTCTAATAAGCTAATGAAGATTTCCATTCAAAACTTGCACCGAAAAAGCCTAAACAACTCCAAATGACCTCAAATTTTGCATGCATGTCCCTAATGAGACAATAGACCTATACAACTCCCACAATCACAATCCGAGCCCGATATCAATAAAGTCAATCCTCGATCAAACCTATCAACCTTCCAAACCTTCAATTTTCCAACTTTCACCACTTCAAGCCAAAACAACATATGGACCTCCAAATTCACATCAAGATGTACGCCTAAGTCAAAAATCTTGATACTCCTATCAGAGCCATCAAAACATCGTTGCGGGGTCTTTTTTCCAAAAGTCAAACCTTGGTCAAAATTCCTGACTTAAGCTTCTAAACCAAGAACTAAAGAGTCCAAATCATTCCAAAACTTCCTCAAAACGAAACTAACCATCCCCACAAGTTATAAAACTAAAAATACACATACGGGAAGCTTCGAAAATGAAAATTCTTGGCTCAAATACTCAAAATGACTAGTCGAGTATTTATAATATTTCATTCTCATAAATGTTGCACTTACTTGATTTAATAGCTATATTTGGCATTTGATCACATGCCTTGCCTATATTTGATGTTTTGGGATCAAATATGGGCTTATTATTCTGAGTATTATTGCATGCTCTAAAGGGGTTGTTGTTAGTGTTTACCATTATATTCTTGTTATTAGTTTTCTTTGATATATTCATTGCACAAATTATTTGTCTAGTGAGTATCAAACGACTTGAACCTCGTCACTGCTCCGATTAGGTTTGTCTTGATACTTAGTGGGTACCGATTATGGTGGACTCATACTACACTTCTACATATTTGTTGTACAAATCCAGACGTTGGAGGTAGCAGACCTAGGATGTGAGATCTTCTTTGATCGCAAGGATTCAAGTTAGAGCTGCTTAGTTTGTCACATTACCTTTGACTCCTTTCCCTATATTTATACTGTTAATTGTTTATCTGATCAATATTGTATTTTTGAGATACTTTAATTTATTCAGTTAGATCTCATAACTTTGTACTATCGAGTCTTAGGGATTTGTTGTGATTATCACTGTGTTGGCTTGTACCACCTTTATTTCCATATTTATAATAAAATCTACTTCATAATATCATGTCTGATTAGTCTAACTATCGTAAGTGATCAAGTTACCTAGTTTTAGAGACTAGGTGCCATCACGATCCTTAAGGTTGGATCTTGGGTCGTTACAAGTTGGTATTAGAGCTCTAGGTTTATAGGTTCTACGAGTCATGAGCAAGTGTCTAGTAGAGTCTTGTGGATCAGTATAATAATGTCCATACCTATCTTCAAGAGGCTACAAGGCATGTAGGAAACTTCCTATATTTCCTTCTTTTCATGCGACATTGATTCAGTTTGAAGTGTGCCCCTTTGAGTTCGTTCCATCCACTTGTACGTTATGTTGCGCATTCAGTATTGACTGTACATCGATGACTTTTGATGTCATGGATAATTTGCGAGATGTGTTCACCGTGTTGCGGAGATAGGCCAATCTGGAGGAATTGAGGCCAATTTTATGTTGTAGTTCGGACTCGGTGGTTGCAGTTGCGTGAGTATGTTCGTTTTTACTCATATGTCCGGTAGTTTCCTAAGAGAGGGATTGATGGCTCAATGAGTGGTTGGATAGCTATATGATGAGTATGATATGACTGAGGAGTGTGTTTAGATGGTCTGGGTATGACGAGGAAAACTTTTTCTTCGGATGTGAAAGGATTATGAATGATTACTTTCAGTGTTGATGTGTTGTATAGTCTCGAGTTATGAGCGTGTTAAGGGAATCTTTCATGTTGTTCATTTTCTTATGTCTTTTTGACGAGTTTAGACTCGGGAAAATTAAGTGATTGCATTATGGTTGTGACCATGATAGGGCATACACAGATGCCAGTTTGAGGCTAAGCAGGTGGATTATCTCTTGTCGGATGTTCTGAGGATGTGTGATTCCTATCAAGTTTCTGTAAAGAGCTTTCTTTCTACAGGTGGGATGCATATGTGCTGCATATTGAGTTAGGATCGCTTGTGTCATGACCCAAAATTCATAAGGTCGTGATGGCGCCAGACACCACTGTCAGGCAAGCCAATCATTTAATAACTGAAATAAATTCTTGTTTTAACATTTTCGAAATTGTTACCTTTCACTAACAACCCAATGAGCGAATAAAAATTTATTAAATAATTGCGACAGGTAAACCATTCTATTTATTAAATTAAATCCCAAACACATCCCAAAACCCGGTGACATGAGTACATGAGTATTTTCTAAGAATCTTACAAATTCTAAAAAGCTTGTCCGAAATACAAATTGGACAAGGAATAAAAATGAAAATACAATACATAGAGGAAGACACTGCCGACTGCGGGTCGTCTCCGAGTGATGCAGCTCGTCTAAGTCTCCAAGTCAGCCATATTGCTATGAAGGTACCTATGCAACAAAATGCAGCAAGCGTAGCATGAGTACGGAAACAACGTGTACTCAATAAGTGTCCTGCCTAACCTCGAAGAGGTAGTGACGAGAGGTCGACTTGACACTCACTAAGGTCCAACAAAATAATTTAACAAAACATGATATCAGTAATAGGAATACGAGGATGAAAAAAATAGTAAACATTAAAGATAACTATAATTTAAATAAATATGTGAAATAAAAAATTACCACTTCATTTTCCCCCCAAATATCTTGTCACTTCAAAATCCATGAAACCATTAACAATTTACATGCGCATACGGAATAAGGACAACCGGCTTGAGCCATCATAATAATCAAATTTGTGCACTTCCGAGGGTCGAACGGCCCGAACCATAATTACATCTTTCAATTTTGCAGTGGCGTACGGCCCGCTCCCATGAGAGTGGGGGAAATAACACTCTGCTCGCAGAATGTAAATTGCGAAGTGGTCACACACAGTCATGCACAATCAAACAGTCCACCCTGAATACGTCGGGAAAAGCAAACACTCAAGTAAATGAAAATTTTCTCTTTTAAAGGTCACAAAAAAATAGTATTTAAATCTTTTCCAGAAATCCATTTTTACCAAGTACAGTAAGGTTTAAACACTTTATTTTCATCAATAAGATTACAAATACGGAAATTAAAGCATGCTTTTGGGTCCTAGACTACCCGTACGTAAACATGATAGTAGCTACACACGGACTCTCATCACTTCGTGCGTACGTAGCCCCCAAAATTAGTAGCACATATTTAATTAGTTCCCCTACGGGGAAAATTCCCCTCACAAGGTTAGAAAGGAGACTTACCTCGCTCCGAAATTCCATAACCAGCTTCCAAGCTCTTTCGACGACTCCAATGGACGTACAACGCCCAAAACTATCCAAATAACGACAAACCAATAAAAATATACTCTAATATATGCAATAATTCAAATTATATAAATTCCCAACTCTTCTCAAGGAATTGACCAAAATGCCGTCGGGCCCACATGCCTGGATTCCGAAATTTCTCGAAGATAACCTCTACCCGTAGCTTTACTAGCTCAAATATACAATTTATTCAAATTTCATGCTCAATTTCGTGGTCAATATTCAAAAATACCAAATTTCTAGGTCTTCCCTTAAAATCCCAATTTTTATACAAATTCTCATGTCTAATTCCATGTAAGATCACATAATCACTTACCTAGTAATGCTTGATGAAAACCCCTTCTTGAAGCTCCTCAAAATCTCCCACACCAAATGAAATAATGAAGAAATGGCCAAAAATCCTGTTTAAAACATAACACTGCCCAGGCAATCCTCTTATGCGATCGCATGGCATGCTTCCCATTCGCATAGGCCAATTATGTTGCGTCCCTAATTCCTTATGTGCGTTCGCATGCCATCTCCCGCATTCGCATAGGCCAAACGCATCACAACCTCCAAAAGCACACTGTGAGATCGCAACTCCAACCCCGTGATCGCATAAGCCTTCAACCTGTAGCCTCAACTTTTCCCTCTTCGCGATCGCATTGCACTCCCTGCGATCGCATAGATCAAAAAACCATCCCTCCAGTTTTCTCCTTCGCGATTGCACATCATGGACCGTGATCGCATAGCACACCAATGATACCAGAAAACAGCAGCAGCACACAGGAAGAAAACGATCTGAAACCACCCTGAAATCCACCCGAGGCTCCTAGGACCCCGCCCAATCACAAGAATCAGTCTCATAACATCCCATGGACTTGCTCAAGGCTTCAAATCACATCAAACAATGCTGAAATCACGAATCACACTAAAATTCAAACTTTAGGAACTTAGAAATTTCAAACTTCCACATCCGATGCCAAAATCTATCAAATCACGTCCGGTTAACCCCAAATTTTACACACAAGTAACATTCGACATTACGGACCTGCTCCAACTTCCAAAATCACATTCCGACCCCGATATCAAAATTTCCACTTCCGGTCGGATTTCTCAAAAACCTTAAAATTTTTATCTTTAGCCAACTAACTTCAAAATGACCTACGAACATCCGAATTCACTTCCGATCGCGCCCCCAACTTCAGAATCACCATACAAAGCTATTCCCAGGCTCGGAATCCCAAACGGACATTAATAACATTGAAATGCGCTTTATACCAAGCTTAGGAAATTTTCATCAAAATGTTGACTTCCACAATATACGCTAAAACGCTCCCGGGTTATTCAAAGCCCGATCCGGTCATACGCCCAAGTCCAAAATCATCATACGAACCTGCAGGAACCTTCAAATCCTGGTTCGGAGGTCGTTTACTCAAAATTCTAATCTTAGTCAATTTCTCCAACTTAAGGCTTCTGAAATGAGAATTTTCTTTGTAATTTGACTCCGACCTTCCCGAAATTCAACTCTGACCATGCCCACGAATCATAATACCTGAAATGGAGCTGCTCATGACTTCAAACCACTGAACGACGCGCTAGAGATCAAAATGACCGGTCGGGTCGTTACATTCTCCCCCACTTAAACAGACGTTCGTCCTCGAACGTGCTAGGAACTGCTCTGGAGTTATCTGAAATCATTTCTTAACACCTCGAGCACCTGCTCGTGCTACCACAACCCAGTGGAGCACATAGGCCTAATCAAACCTGAAGACAACCTCATTTATCCATACAATCAGCTCAGAACCCAATACCAATACCTGAAATTCTCGGCCAGGCCTAGTTCCAATATATAAAGACCGTATCAACTACCACACGATATACCAGAACATGACTGCATACCATTGCTGAATCAGCACCATGCACCGCATAATTCATCATCTGTCCACAAATATCGAACATTGGTCACAAGCACGCTAAGTGCACAATACCATCATGGGGAGACTAATAAAGCCATATGCTACAAAACTTAAGCACAACTGAGGTGCAATATATATACTATGAATCTCAAGAGCTCTCCTGCTCGCATAACATCATCACTACATGGAGACTCAACACATAGGGATCTATCAAGCCGTTTCACAACTCACATGGCATAATCACAACATTACATGAATTTGACGAAGACGGAACAAAATCTGATATTCCAAAACCCCCTTTTGAGGAGCGCTATACTAAAATGAAGACATCTAACTCACATGAAGCCCATAATCTTGTTTTAATCCATTCACACACTTCAATTCGCAATTGTTTTCACTAAACTAGGCTAATAGCTTGACCTGGGTCCATAATAACCCACTTCCTCTCATAATACACAAGAACAACCATCATAGCCGGGACAAACACCCCACAATCCACAACCAACTGAACTGAACACCTTCCTGGCATAAATCCTCAAATAAGCAATATTGTGCTTCCTTATAATTGGTCTAAATATTTAACCAATCAGGTGACTACACGCCACAATTATACAATCTTCTCGTGGTTACGCTCCTATGACCTTCCAGACCAGGTAACAAGTCTGTACATCCATAACACCGACCACACTAATACTGCAAAACATCAAGAACCCATGACCAGGATACAAAGCCTTTTTCATCAAACGCGGATCTCAGGTGACACTGAAGACAATACCAGCTTACTCTAACATTCAAGTCCTTTTTTCTCTCTCGTCCGAGCTCATGACATCCCTGTTAACACCGTGCCGCAATCTCGATCCTTACTTCCACTTACATACTTGTCACTGCATCTGACATGCCAATATGAAATAGCGCAAGAATTCCATCATAACTCCTGAACTATTATTAGGGTGAACACTTCATCACAAAAAAACCTTCTTACTTACCAAAATTCAAGAGAACCATAACAACACACAAGTGAATACTCACAATCACCCAACATGAAAATCCTTAGTAGTGTTCTATACAACCATAAAACTTCCGGGACCCGCCTACACCTTCAAGACATAGCACTTGAATGCTTCCAAATGAAATCCATTACGACGGCCAACAAGCCCCACACACATCTTCACAAACCATACACATAACTCAATCACACCGAATGAACTGATCACTGCCGTAAGTGCGCCATTTCAACCATGGCTAACTACTCTATATCCTTTTAATCACCTTCAATTGCCTTAGGAATAATAGTAACTTCCTTCAACTCATAGAAAACCCAACCCTCACTCATCCCGAGTGACCTTGATTCCCGAGACCATGCTGACTAAATCCCGCAACTCGTCTCATACCCTCCTGATAATATTTCTACAACCTGGAGTTTATTTCTCTCGCTCCTCCAATACTATCCTACACGCTGAAAATAACATAGAGCACTCCAACCATTTTCCCTCTCTCTGAAATTACGTTGCAAAAGCTCAATTCTTAATCATATTGCTGCCTTTAACCCTTAAACACTGCATTCTTAACCTTCGAATTTACTAGGACCGCTACTGAGAGTCACCCACACTAACTGGCCCCGAACACAATCAACTACAAGGCTCTTCTAGCACATGAACATGCTCTCAATGAAGTACGCGACTGAGTCACTACCCTTACAAATCGCATATGACTTAAGCATAAATTCTGAATCTTTCAAAGCCTAACATTGGCCCAACAGGGCCAACTTTTTCACACATTCATTAAATCCCACGCACAATCACCATTTTACTCCTTTCCCTTAGCTGTAATAACTTGCCAACACGCCGATAATCCGTAACCCCATGATAACGCAATCCTATAACCCAACTGCAGGTGGTGGGACTCCCCCACTTAGCCCGAAGCTACACCTTGCACCACTCTAGACCTTACTGAGATCATTTTCCCTTTATTAACATGATCTTGCTCAACCAATCCGTCCAATTCATCCATATTCTCTTGTTAACAATCCCTAAATACTCAAATTCTCTAGCATCATTCACACATTATGCCTATTTTCGAATAGCCACTAGGATCCCTCACAGCAACTTGCCAACCACACAACCGCTAACCTACTCATAGGAGATAACCCACATGTGGAAATCACCAACGGACACCTTCCAATGACGACGTATTTCACACTCTCTACAACATCAATATCCCATCCTAAGCCTGTTCTCATTCACCAACTTTACCAGTCCGTCCGCTCCTCATGGACATCTACTAAATGAGCTACCATATCCTCTAATTAACCACTATACTGCCGCTCTCCCACTTTGGTTAAACTCATTCCTTTAGGCACTACCTGACCTCTTTTCCTTACGCCTGGACTTTTAGAAATTTAGGCGTGCCTAACACTTCTCACATGTCTTCCTTCATTGTATGCTGCCCAATTCAATATCATTCTCTGTAGCTCCTAAGCCAGCAGATTACCACGACTTCAAACTCTCCGAAGATCATCTTTCTCGAGTTGCCTTCATTAGAAATAACTACTCACTTCTGAAACACCACACGCCACGATCTTTGACAACCGCTTCTTCAATACTACTTCACAACACTCTGACCTAATGCAACCGAAGAACTATAACACCGGCAAACTTAACACATTTTATTCGATCAAAACAATGATACCACATCACAGATGAAAACTCCACCTCTCTCGGTAACACCAAGTCTTATTACTTTATCCCCCAGACTTGAACATTCATAGTCCAAATGACTTTCCTCCGCCGGAACTAAATTACTGAAATCTCAATATTACGCTCTGAGAAGACCTCCCTTCAAGTCATTCATTACCCCGACACATGGGCAAGCATTCTACCATCATATCAACATCGCGCAATAACCAATTGTAAGCACCATAACAATCTGAGCATAGCCTCAAAGTTCTCAGAAACACATCAACCAAATAAAAACAACATAATATTCTTCTGCAGGGCAACAACAGCATCCCTGACCCACTACACATGGAAAACATCTCGCACCATAACCGTAGCACCATTTCAATTCCTCAAATTCTCGATTCATAGCAAGCGCTTCGTGACGTATAACTTGGGTAGGAAGAAACATAGTCATAAGCCTCAAAGGAGTCGAATCGCACAATGAGGAATCAAGAAGGGAAGTACTCCTAACAACCCTGTAGCCTCTCGAAGATAAGCACAACCGTCTCCGTACCGATCCGCAAGATTCCACTAGACTTGATCCTGACTCGTGAAACCTAAGGGAACCTAGAGCTCTGATACCACATTGTCACGACCCAAAATCCATAAAGTCATAATGGCGTCGGACACCACTGTCAGGCAAGCCAATCATTTAATAACTGAAATAAATTCTTGTTTTAACATTTGCGAAATCGTTACCTTTCACTTTAAAACCAATAAGCGAATAAAAATTTATTAAATAATTACGATAGGTAAACCATTCAATTTATTAAATTAAATCCCAAACACATCCCAGAACCTGGTGACACGAGTACATGAGCATTTTCTAAAAATTTTACAAATTCTACAAAGCTTGTCCGAAATACAAATTAGACAAGGAACAAAAATGAAAATACAATACATAGAGGAAGTCTCTGCCGACTGTGGCTCGTCTTCGAGTGATGCAGCTCGTCTAAGTCTCCAAGTCAACCATATTGCTATGAAGGTACCTGTGCAACAAAATGCACAACAAGTGTAGCATGAGTACGAAAAAAATGTGTACTCAGTAAGTATCCCGCCTAAACTCGAAGAGGTAGTGACGAGAGGTTGACTTGACACTCACTAAGGTCAAACAAAATAACTTAACAAGATATGATATCAGTAATAGGCACACGAGGATGATAAAAAACAGTAAACATTAAAGATAACTGTAATTCAAATAAATACTGGAAGTAAATAAATAACTACTACTTCATTTTCACCCTAAATATCTTGTCACTTCAAAATCCATGAAAACATTAAAAATTTAACATGCGCATATGGAATAAGGACAACCGGCCTAAGCCATAATAATAATCATATATGTGCACTGCCAAGGGTCGAATGGCTCGAACCATAATTACATCTTTCAATCTCGCCGTGGCGTACGACCCGATTCCATGAGAGTGGGGGAAATAACACTTCGCTCGTGGAATGTAAATTTCGAAGGGGTCATACACAGTCATGCACAATCAAACAGTCCACCCCGACTACATCGGGAAAAACAAATACTCAAGTAAATGACAAATTTCTCTTTTAAAGGTAAAAAAAAAAATAGTATTTAAATATTTTCCTGAAATCCATTTTTACCAAGTTTAGTAAGGTTTAAACACTTAATTTTCATCAATAAGATTACAAATACGGCAATTAAAACATGCTTTTGGGTCCTACCCTACCCGGACATAAACATGATAGTAGCTACGCACGGACCCTCGTCACTTCGTGCGTACGTAGCCCTCACAAATAGTAGCACATATTTAATTAGTTCACCTATGGGCACAATCCCCCCTCACAAGGTTATAAAGGAGACTTACCTCGGTCCAAATATCTATAACCGGCTTCCAAGCCCTTCCGACGCTCCAATAGACGCACAACGCCCCAAAACTATCCAAATAACGACAAACCAATGAAAATATACTCTAATATTTGCAATAATTCAAATTATATAAATTCCCAACTCCGCTCAAGGAATTGACCAAAATGCCCTCAGGCCCACGTGTCCGGATTATAAAATTTCTCGAATATAAACTCTACCCGTAGCTTTACTAGCTCAAATATACAATTTACTGAAATTTCATGCTCAATTTCGTGGCCAATATTCAAAAATAACAAATTTCTAGGTCTTCCCTTAAAATCCCAATTTTTTTACAAATTCTCATGTCTAATTCCATGTAAGATCACATATTTAGCTTAGGAATGGGAAGGAATCACTTACCTAGTAATGCTTGATGAAAACCCTATCTTGAAGCTCCTCGAAATCGCACCCACCAAAAGAAATAATGAAGAAATGGCCAAAAACCCCGTTTAAAACATAACACTGCCCAGGCAATCCTCCTATCCGATCGCATAGCATGCTTCGCGATCACATAGGCCAAACGCATCACAGCCTCCAAAAGCACACCGTGAGATCGCAACTCCAACCCCGCGATCGCATAAGCCTTCAACCTGTAGCCTCAATTTTTCTCTCTTCGCGATCGCATTGCACTCCTTGCGGTCGCATAGACAAAAAATCCAGCCCTCCAGTTTTCTCCTTCGCGATCGCACACCGTGGACCGCGATCACATAGCACACCAGTGATACCAGAAAACAGCTGCAGCAGACAGGAAGAAAACGATCTGAAACCACCCCGAAACAAACCCGAGGCCCCAGGGACCCCCCCCCCCCCCCCCCCCCAATCACACAACTCAGTCCCGTAACATCCCACGGACATGATCGAGGCTTCAAATCACATCAAACAACACCGAAATCATGAATCTCAGTAAAATTCAAACTTTATGAACTTAGAAATTTCAAACTTCCACATCCGATGTCGAAACCAATCAAATCACATCCTATTGACCCAAAATATTGCACGCAAGTCACATTCGACATTACAGACCTGCTCCAACTTCCGGAATCACATTTCGACCCCGATATCAAAATTTCCACTTCCGGTCGGATTTCTCAAAAAGCTTCAAATTTCTATCTTTATCCAAATGACTTCAAAATGACCTACGGACATCCAAATTGACTTTTAATCGTGCTCCCAACTCGAGAATCACCATACGAATATATTCTCAGTCTCGGAATCCCAAACGAACATTAATAACACTGAAATGCGCTCCAAGGCAAACTTAGGAAATTTTCTTCAAAATGCTGACTTCTACAATATATGACGAAATGATCCCGAGTTATCCAAAGACTGATCCAGACATACGCACAAGTCAAAAATTATCATACAAACCTGAAGGAACCTTCAAATCCTGATTCGGAGGTCGTTTACTCAAAATTGTAATCTTAGTCAATTTCTCCAACTTAAGGCTTCTGAAATGAGAATTTTCTTTCCAATTTGATTCCGAACTTCCCGAAATTGAACTCCAACCATGACCATGATTCATAATACCTAAAATGGAGTTGCTCATGACTTTAAATCGCTGAACGACGCGCTAGATCTCAAAATGACCGGTCGGGTCGTTATAGATTGAGGAAGGTTGCACGACCATAACAAGGATTGATATGCACTTAGCAGGTGATTTGAGGTATTCTACGATTAGATCCACATGCGTATATGAAAGATTCAGTTGATTACAATGCGGTATTATGGAAGTGATGGAATAAGGTATTGTGGGTTGTTAGGTGTTATGTTCTATGGCTTTGATTCAAGTGGGTGAGTCTTCTATCGACAATCAGATTGCATGGTCATCTGTTATATAAGTTTTAGTCTGAGGCATAATATTGAATCTGTTATGACTTGAAGTTTTTAGTTTCAAGGATGACTCGAGTAAGAAAATATCTGGATGCATAATTTATTACATTTTATGGGTATATGGAAATCTTGGAAGGATTCGGGTTGTCATTCGAGGTAAATATAGTGTGTATGGAGTAGGGATTCGCTAATTTGCTTAAAGATGGGGTTTACCTCTTGAGGTGTTTGTGTGCTAATAGAGTACCAATTTTTTGGCTCGTATTAGCAATGCATTGGGGGATTTGAGTAGAGTGGATGATTCTCAAGAAGGTTCTAATGAGTTCAAGGTTCGTATATGACATTTGTGGATTTATCAAATTTAGACATAGCTAAGATCTGAGATTTGCATTGGATGGTGCTGAGACATGCGGTATTCCTATATCATTAGTGATTCTACATGTTGGTATTAGAGAAGTTAAAGAAATAGGTTCAAAGTCACAAAAGGTCTCTTTAGAATGGGTATCTCGGTTGCGGCATCATTGGGTGCTTCAAGGGAACACAATGGTCTATGGGCTTTCGGATGACGTGGTTCATGCTAGGATATCTTGTGGTAAGCTTTTGTTTAGGATCATAGTGTAATGGAAAGGAAAAGTGTAATGGGTCAACTTGGTGGTGGTTTAGGTCAGCATAGTAATAAATATAATTGATTTCTTTGGTGTGGTGAGGCTTTACCGATGTTTTGTGGCAATACTATTGGGTTTGGCAGCCTGCTTGACTTGTTTGAGTTATGGGGGTTCAGTTCTGATGGCTTGATTATGTGCGAACTAGTTTCGAAGAGTTCGTGATAGTGTCGATCACGACTTGGGATAGATGTCTGCTACCGTCATGAGGAATATGCTTCGTGTTGTATTTTATCTCCTGGATGGGTTCAAGTGGAAGGTATGTTAAGAGGTTGATGGATGATTGTATGTGCTATGAATAGGTTATTGTAGACTTTTCGAAGGTTGTCTACCTATTTTAGGAAAATCGTAATTGATTTGGAGGCCACTGATTGGTCTAATGAGAATATGTATACTGCATCGGATAAGGTTTGTTTACTAAGCACAAATACTGTTGGGGGTGTTCCAACGGCTAGAGTTGACCTTATTTATGTCCTGATATATTCCATGTACTACGTTTTCATGCTACGATAGGATGCGAGACTACTTGACTATTCACCCACATGAATTGTTCTGTTTTGTCCTTGCATCCAGACTCGAGCGAGATGTCTCCTAGGATGTTAAATTGTTTATTGCACCTTAGTCATATTTTTTCCTTTTTGTGGTATATCGTGCTATCTGTTTCTCCATGGTTATGGTCATGAACTTCGCGCATTTGCTGTTAATATGCATGTGGTTGTTTATTATGAGTATTATGGCTAGATGGGTATTCTAAGTGGATCCGTATGTTTGGATGGGGCTACATGCCGCAATAGAGTTATGATAGGGTATGATTTTTGGTTCTTACTTTGAGTGCCTTCATTCTTCCTTGTGAGATGAGTTTATAGCATTGTGTTTTGTGGTGGTATTTATTGGACTTGTTGCGTGCTTCTCTCATTTAGTTTTTTTTCCATCTTCAGCTATATTTGAGTTGTTGCTTGTTGGGTACGGATTGCATCGCATATGACTAGGTGAAATTTGGTGTGACTTGTCAATCGAATAACTTCTACTAAGTGAGTTGTTATGAGTTTTTACATGTTTCTTACATAATTAGTAGTATGTGAAGGTTATACAGGTTTGGAATAAGGTTATATTTTATATGAGGTATGTTACTGGTACCAGGTTTGGTAATGGGCAGCTATTGTGGTATGAGATATTGCTATATACTTATGAGCGATGGGTTACAATTCATGGGTATATCTCGGGAATATATTTTTGATTTGTTTTATCTTGTTGAGATTGATATAATATGTATATGCAATAATAAGACTGTATTAGAAATTTCGAAGGGTGAAATTTGAATCTATTGTTGATATATTAAGGTAGAAGAAAGAATCTTCAGTTAGGTTGTGTTGACGGGCTTATATAAGTTGAGGTGATGTGGGATCACTCGTGGTTATGTGTATTCCAATTATACAGTGATTTGATGGCTTTGGAATGATTTTTTGCACGTTCGAGGACGAACGTTTGTTTAAGTGGGGTAGAATATAATAACTCAACCGGTCGTTTTGAGCTTTGGTGTTCCATTATGTGGTTTGAGTCTTTTAGTAGCTTCATATGATGTATTATTACTTGAGTGTATGGTCCATTTTAGTTTTCAAGTGGCTCGGGATTGATTTGGAAGAATGACTCTTGATTTGAAAGCTATAAGTTGGACAAGTTTACGAAGGTTTGACTTTTGGGTTAACGGACTTGGAATTGGGTTTTGATGATTCTGATAGGTTTGTATGATGATTTTGGACTTCTACATATTTCGGATTTGGTTTCGGAGGTTCCTAGAAGAATTCGAAACTGTTTGTCGAAATTTGGCAGTTTGAAGAACTTAAGAGTTCATAAGTTTGATCAAGAGTTGACTTTGATGTTATTAATTGGTGTTCTGAGACTTTGGATAAGTCTATATATTTGAATGGAACTTGTGTGCAAAGTTTTGAAGTAATCCGAAGTGTTTAAGTGTGATTTAGACACTCTTTTGAAAGAATAAAGATTTAACAACTTATGAAAAATTATATCCGGTTTGAGCCTCAATTCTTTGTTGTGATATTCCTGTTGGTGTTATGAGGATTTGGATAAGTTTGTGTATTTGTACCTATTGGTATGATAGGATGGGATCTCTAGGGACTTGGGTGTGTTTTGGATCATTGGTTGAGAAACTAGCTAAGTTTAAGGATTTGGAGTTTAAAATTGATCAATATCGAGTCAAGATGACCTTTTTCGGTGTTTTGAGTGCGCAAGAAGGTTCGCAGCATGTTTTATGATTGAAATGCATATATGGTTTGTGTTTGGGGGGTTCCGAATGAGTTTTAGGGTGCTAAAGGCGAATATTTTCCTATTGCTTGCTCTTTTTTTTCTGGTGTACATAATTGCGAAAATAGCATTTATATCGCTGAAATTTTCATACTTCCTTTTATAATTAAAAACATCATATCCTCCTCAATTTAAGGCCAAATTGGGTGATTTAAAAGGCTATCTTGGGTAATCTCACAAGGATCATGTTGGGCTTATCAAACGTGCGTTTCGGGATCATCTAGTGTGATGACCCAAAGGGTCATCTTGTGATCTAACACTCTATTCCGCACTCGTTAGCAATGAAAACCTTATTTTAACTCACCTCGATTGCGTGCACAGTCCGGGTGTAAATCCAGAAAGCCTTTATGTGGAAATTTATGAAATAATATTTTTTGGGTTTTAAAAGTGATTTTAGTTGACTTTGGTCAACTTTTGAGAAAACGAACCCCGACCCATGTTCCGATGGTCTTGGAAGGTCCATAGTAAAATATGAGACTTAGGTGTATGCCCGGAATCAAATTCCGAGGTCCCTAGCTCGAGAAATAAATTTTTGATGAAAATTGTAAGACTAGAATTCTAAGGATTTAAAGAAATTGATTAATGTTTGATCTCGTTGGTATCGGGCATGTATTTTGGTGTTGGATCCCGGTACAGGTTTAATATAATATATAAGTCATGTCTGTGAAATTATGTAGAGATCAGAGTTGATGACATGATTCGGACGTCCGATTGAGAAGATAGTAATTTTAAGATGTTCTTGAGAATTTCATGAGTTTTGGTGGTAAATCCGTAGTTCTAGGTGTTATTTTTTTAATTTGATCGCATGAGAAAGTTTTTACCATGTTTATAGACTTGTGTGCATGTTCGGTTTGGAGCCCCGAGTGCTCGGGTGAGTTTTGGATAGGCTACAGGGTGTTCCAGACTTAGAAATTTTTGTTGTTCTGTTGTTTCTGGTGCACAGGTAATTTGTTCTTCACGATCTAGAAGTGTAAAGTAGGAAGGGGGAATTTTCTTCTTCACGAACGCGAATGCTTCGCGTTCGGAACCAGTCTCCCTCGGACTTGGGGGAGGGGGTCATGCTCTTCTACACGAACACATCCATTGGATCGCGAATGCGAAGGCTTGAGGGGAAACTGCCTTACGTGAACACGTAGATAGCCTCGCGAATGCGAAGGCCTTAGGCCGTTGTGCATCACGATCGCGGCAGGCCTCGTGCGAACGCGATGAAGGCATGTCCAGTGTTTTAAAACTGACTCCAAAGATGGGAGTTGTTCAAAATATCATATTTTCTTCACTAGAACTCAACCTTGAGCGATTTTTGGAGTGAGAATTCAACATCAAGTCATAGGTTCGTGTTCTTAAACTCATTCCTTTCAATTTCCATCAACACCCATTAGATTTCTAGTCCTAAATATTATTCTTTAAGAGTAAAAATTAGGGATTTTAGGAGAATTGGGGATTTTGTAAATTTGGGAATTTAGAGCTCGATTTTGGTGTCGGATTCCGGAACTAATTACATATACGGGCTCGGGGGTAAATGGGTAAACGGATTTTGATCCGAACCTCGAGTTTGGACCAAGTGGGTTCGGGGTCAGTTTTTTACTCTTGTTGGTAAAATTTGGGAAATCTGCGATTATTCACTAAAGTTGATTCCTTTACCGATAATTGATGATATTAAGCTAATTATGACTAGATACAAGTGAGTTGGAGGTTAATTCTAAAGGAAAAGAGGTGCTTGAGTAGTGAGTGGCCTGCAAATCGAGGTAAGTGTTGTGTCTAACTTTGGCTTGACAGAATAGGTATTGTGTGATTATTTGCTATGTGTTTTGTTGTTGAATATGATGTATAGGTGAGGTGAAGAGCACCTACGTGTTGTGGTCAAGTCATAGCACGCAAGTGAAATTCCATTCTTGCAAATTTTGTAGTCTTAAATCATATTATCCATGCTTATTGTTGTTATTGAAATGTTGGGAGACTTATATCCGGCTCCACCGAGGTTGATAAATTTTTGAAGGTTGACATGTTAAATTATGAAATAAATCATTGATGAAATATTGATTTCTTTGTGAAACTTCTCTCTATCTGCTGTTAATGATTCTTTGAATTGTGAGGAGGAGTGTAAAGCACGAAGGGTGATGTCGTGCATGATTTATTTATATCATGAGGAAGAGTTTAAAGCACGAAGGGTGATGCCGTGCCATGATATGTGAGTGTTAATGCACGAAGGGTGATGTCGTGCCATGATATGAGAGTGATAAAGCACGAAGGGTGATGTCGTGCCATGATATGAGAGTGATAAAGCACGAAGGGTGGTGTCGTGTATATTATGTGAGGTTTAATGCACGAAGGATGATGTCGTGTCGTTTTATTTATACATTGGTGAGGTTGAGAGTAAAAGAACGAAGGGTGATGCCGTGCATTTTTTCCTTTGCTGTCTTAATTGGTTAATTCGTTGGGAGATTACTGTTTAAATTGTGTCTTTTTCATTTTTTCTCACTCCTTATATTGTGATCCCCCATTAAATGTCCCCTTCTCATTATTCTTGCTTTATTTCTTTGTTTACCGTTGTTTCTATTAGCATGATTATACTGTTCAGGTTTTATGTGGTGTCTTGTCCTAGCCTCGTCACTACTTTGCCGATGTTAGACTCGACATTTAACAGTACATGGGGTCTGTTGTACTGATGTTGCACTCTGCACTTTCTATGCAGATCAAGGTATCGGTCCGAGCTGATTTTGAGATAGTAGTTGACTTCTGCACAGGAGATCTGAGGTACATCTACCGACGTCCACAGATTCCTGGAGTCCCTTCCTTTATATTCATTTACTGTTTTATTTAGTTCACAAACAGTTATACATTTTCTTGTCAGCCAAATACTTGTAGTAAATTCTTAGTAGTCCGTGAGTTGTGACTTCAGAACATATGTAGTTAGACATCAATATTATTGCGCAGTATTATTTTGAAAAAAAATTCTTCTTATTTTGGTATCATGTGTTGAATGGTAGAGGATCCTCGTGTAGTTTTAATTGTTTTAAATGTTGTAGATCTCTATTGTTGTCTTGCATAGAAAGTGCAGTATTAGGCGCCATCACGGTCCCAATGGTGGAAATTCGGGTCGTGACAAGTTGGTATCAGATCACTAGGTTGCTTAGGTCTCACAATTCACGAACAAGCTTGGTACAGTCCGGGGGGTCGTTACGGAGACGTCTTTACTTATCTCCCAGAGGCTATAAAGTTAGGAACAAGTTCACTTTTATTCAAATCTGTCGTGCGATTATTGTTATCCCAATACTGATTGAATTCGTCAATTCGTATTCTCTCGCAGATGGCGAGAACATGTACCGCTTCTTCCGCTGATCAGCAATTGGATCCTCCAGCAGCAACTCCTACAAGGGGCAGAGGCCGAGGCCATGCCAGAGGTCGAGGCAGGGGCAGGGCTTAGCCCATGGCCCAATCAGCAGCTCCAACTGCGGAGCCTCATATAGAGCTCCATAATGAGGCTCCAACTCAGACCATTCCGGTGGGACCAGCTCAGGTCCCAGAGGAGTTTATTGCTACCCCGGTGCTTCAGGATGCCATGGTCCGACTAGTGGGACTTATGGAGAGTGTAGCCCAGAATGGCGCATTCCCTGTGGCCGCAGCCGTATCTCAAGTTGGAGGAGGAGCCCAGACTCTTGCCACCCACACTCTGGAGAAGATGGCTCTCCAGTTTCATACCTCAGTAGCTCATCCAATTGGGGTAGTTCAGCCAGTTGCAGCAGCACCGCCCTGTGATGGGACAGCTATATCCTCCGAGGCTCTGTGGAGATTGGATAGGTTTACCATGCTTTTTCCAGTCCATTCCAGCGGTGCCACTTTAGAGGATCCCCATGAGTACCTTGATATATGCCATAAGGTTCTTCGGAACCTGGGTATATTGGAGACCAATAGGGTCGACTTTGTTGCTTTCCAGATAACTAGTTTTGCCAAGAAATGGTGGAGAGACTATTTATTGACTAGACCAGATGGGTCGCCTGCTCTTACTTGGGATCAGTTCTCACATCTCTTCTTGGATAAGTTTCTACCTATCACTACGAGAGAGGAGAGCCGTCGTCAGTTCGAGCGTCTCCAACAGGGCAGCATGATTGTTACACAGTATGATACTCGTTTCATGTATTTGGACTGTCATGTTGTTCTTTTGCTCCCCACAGAGAGAGAGAGAGGGTGACGAGATTGTATATGGCTAAGGTGACGGGGAGCAATATCTCTTTCTAGAATACGGCCAATGTGGCCCGACTAGTTGATATGGTTCTTGGATCGGGAGGTCAGGGGTTAGACAAGAGACCTCGCCATTCCGATGGATTCAGTGCCTCATCTGGAGGCGGGGGTACTTATGCTAGAGGCCATTTCATTCATCATTTCAGGCATCCAACGGTGCCCCAGGTGGTTGTGGCCCTTGTATGCCTTATTCTGATCAGCCAGCTCCTATCAATGCGCCTCATCTTCAGAGTTTTCAGGGTGGTTATTCAGGTCGACAAGGCCAATTTGTCGGCCAACAGTCCTAGCAGTCGAGGTCATGCTATATTTGTGATGACCTGAGGCACATTGCATATTACCCTCGCGCGTCGAGCAGTTCTTAGTACTAGGATTCTCGTGCCATGGTTTCGGCACCAGCTGCGCACCGCCTGCCCAGCGAGCCAGAGGTAAGGGTCAGGTAGCCAGAGGTAGGGGGCTAGATTGTTAGAGGTAGAGGTCAGCCCGCTAGAGGTGAGGCCCGCCTGTCAGAGGTCGTCCTATAGATATGGTTCAGGGTGGTGGGGCCCAGCCTCGATGTTTTGCATTCCCAGCCAGAGCTGAGGCGGAGTCCGCCGATATTGTTATCACAGGTACTGTTTCAGCTTGTAATAGAGATGCTTCAGTTCTATTTGATCCGGGATCTACTTACTCCTATGTGTCATCTTATTTTTCTTCGTATTTTGTTGTGCCCCGTGATTCTTTGAGCGCCCCTGTCTATGTGTCCACGCCAGTGGGGATGCTATTATCGTAGATCATGTATATTGTTGATACCCAATTTTTTCTTATATTATTTTCAAAATGCATATATATCTTCAAAACCAATGCATGAGCATCAATTAATATATTTCCATAATTTTATACATTTTAAAAGATTTTTTAATTAATTTATCCCAGTATTTTTATTATATAAATAATTACTAATTGCATCACATATGGTTTCATAGTGATTTTATTGCTTAATTTTTATCATTTTATATTTATACCAAGCTTTAATTATTGCATGAATAGCCACATTTATATTTTAGGATTACAATTGCAATAACTTTGCAATAATAGTCCATGTATACATTATTACCTTATTTTCACCGAAAATAGCTTTTTATATTTTATAATATCAAGAAATTATCTTAAAATCACTTTTATGCATGAAAATATTTTATTTATAATTTGTTAATTATTTTTACAAATATTTTTATAATTAATTGGGTATTTAACAAATAGCCCCTTTGAATTCATTTTAATTTGGGACCTAACCTAATTATACCAGCCCAATTACTTAATATCCTAGCCCAAAACCTACCAAGCCCAATTTCCCATCTAACCCGACCCACAAGCCTTCTCTAATCATGGTCGTTGATCTCTGAGATCAACGTTCCACGTTACCCCTTTCCTTTTTTAATCTAACCTAACCCTAACCCTAACCACTCCTCATTTCTTTTGTTCTGCCGCCCCTGTTTCCCTTCCCTTTCCCCTTCTCACTCAAACGCTTCTCTGTAACCCTAGCCCATAGTCACTTGAACCACCCGTTCATAGGGTTTCTCCGTAATTTTCGGCCCCTACCAGCCTCTCACCTCTTCTGGTTGTTCGATTATGTTGATTTATGGAAGAATCACGAAGAGATTCAACCCAGATTTTGTTCAAAACCTTTTCATGAGCCTATCTAGCCATCTCCGTTTGTGAGTATTACTTTTTCGTGTTTATGGCTCGAATCTATGGTTCCGAACCATATTTCCTTTCATCTCTTTCATCTTTTCTAAAACCTAATCTCTTTCTACTGGGGTTTGTTCAGATCCTTGTAGATTTGAGACGATTTTAAGTGTTCTTTGGTATTTCTCTTTAAAAAAACCTTCTGTTTTTCCTTGTTACTCTTCGAACCAGTGTTTTCTGAAACTAGTGTTTCGTATTAAGTTTTCTTCAAAAGGGTATTTATGCTTCTAAGTTTTTGAATCTGTTTATCTTTACCAGTTCGACTTATTTTGTGTATATGGTTTAAACACTAGGTTTTTCTGCCTATTTCGTTGTTTACTTCAATATCTGCCCGTTATTGTTTATCTCTGTCAATCAGTATATATTGACTGACTTTATTTAGTGTTCGAATTATATTTTCCTGTTAAAATTGGTGCTTCTCTGTGATTTTACCTATTTTCCTTATTTGTGACTTTAATTAGTACGACTTGCCCTAATTAGACTACTAGTCTGATATAGGGATTTAATTGACTCATATGTGGTCAGTATTTGACTCACTTACCTTATTTGAATCCCAATTTGAGTCGTTAAGGGGTTCTCCCCAATTTAAGGAGTCTTTTCCGGATTATTTTGTGTGAACTGATTGAGTTAATTCCTCAATTAACTGATTGATTACCTTGTTTTATGAACTCTGATTTTATTCTTGCTTTATTTGTTTACCTTGCTAAGTGCTATATAAACTTCATTCTGGTTTTCTTTCAAAACATGAACACATTCAGAAAGAAACACACACACACACACAAACTCTATATCTTATTCAAACGTTTTTGTTACTTGTGTTTGCTACACTGTCTAGCCGGCTAAAAATCAAGGCTAGACTATTGGGTTATGCATCCTTTTACCTTCATGTTTGCTATTTTAACTGGTACGTCTCCCCTCCTATTATCATTCATTATGCTATGAAGTTTAAACCTATGTGCTTTCCTGTCTATTGCTTAACTTCTGTGTATTCAAACCTATGTCTTTCCTATGTATTGATTTCAATTAACATGACTACTTCTGTCTATCCTATTTAGTTCATTCTAATTAGCAATAACTACTTCTGTGTAGTTAAATTTCTGTCTTTCCTGTTTGTTGATCAGCATAACTACTTATGTGTATTTGAATTCCTCTCTTTCTTGTTTATTGATCCTAATCAGCATGTTTATCTCTGTCATTAGGTCCTATTTAGTATGTTATGTAATTTGTCTGTCAACTTGCCTTTACCTGCTTTAGGTCTCTCTGTTAATGTCATGACCCCAAAACTAAGCCAGTCGTGATGGCACCTATCGTGAAACTAGGCCAGCCAAAACTACACTCAAATCGTAATAAGCTTCCATTTGCATCTTTACTAAATCGATACCCATAAAGGTTTCTTTTAAACATTTTTAAAATAGTTAAAGTTAAATTGAATATTAAATACAACCCCTGAGATCCCGGAGTCACAGGTCATGAGCATCTGCATAAAATATACAATTCAAAAGAAAATAAATTCTATAATAGTAAGCAGGAGAGAGCAGGACTGCAGACGCGTGCAGCTACCTCGCAAAATCTCTGAGAAGATCTCTGGAACAGATACACAACTCACTCTGCCCTAACACCTAGATCTGCACAAAAGGTGCAGGGAGTAATGTGAGTACGCCAACTCAATAGTAATGAAAATAAATCAAGTCTAAGCGGCAAGAAACACATAAAAATCAATATCATCAGTTCACAATATGCACGTCCTTTCTTTCCAACAGTACATACATAGATATATGAAATCATAATGCCTTAGAACCAACTTCAGAAAAATCCTTTGAAAAATATGCTTTCCAACAATTTCAGAAATAAAATTAATCGAAGGATTTAGTATAAAATGAAATAATTCATAAGTATCCCCTCGGGCGAAAACATGAATCAAAAATTGCCCCTCGGGCAGAACATCACTCAGCACCTCACAGCCACTCAGTATCAGCCCTTCAGGCAACCTAATTGTCACTCATGCCTCCCAATCACTCATCACTCGGCACTCGGCACTCAGCACTTAGCACTCAGTAGGTACATGCGCTTACTGGGGGTGTGTATAGACTCCGGAGGGGCTCCTTCATCCCAAGCGCTAATATAAATCCACATCGTGGCGTATCATATCCTCACAATCAGGCCCTCGGCCTCACTCAGTTAGAACCTCTCAAAAGCCCCTCGGGTGTATCAGTAAAATGGGGTACTCGACCCAAAACATCCTTTTATATCTCAAAATAGTGTAAATAAGGCTAAGTTTCAAAAACAGTTAACCACAACATGACTGTGTGTAAATCATAAATCAACAGTGAGGAAATAGCAGTAAAAATCCCCCAAGGGGTCTAAACAAGTCGGCATGAGGCCCCAAACATGGCTTATAGCCCAAATATAGCAATAGTCTTTAGAACATAATTTAACATATGATTTAGAGTAAAATACGCAACTCAATAGTTGTCGCGGATAGGACCAAGTCCAATACAAAAATCAGTGCGCGCCACATACTCGTCATCCAACATGTGCGTCATTCTAAAAACAGTGAGAAATATGAAGTCTGGGGTTTCATACCCTCAGGACAAGATTTATAACCATTAATTACCTATACCTGGCCACAATACTAATATGCGATGCTCTTGCCCCTCAAATTTGCTCCCGATTGCTCCGAATCTAACTAAAAACGGATTAACATCATCAAAATATGCTAAAGGAGCAAAACCCAGTCGAAAACTATCAATTTAGACACAATTCTCCAAATTTGGCCACACCCGAGCCCCGGTCCCACATCTCAAAATCTAATAAAAATTACATCACAAGAACCCTTATCCTCCCACGAGTCCGTACATACCAAGTACATCAAAATCGGACCACAATTTCCCACTCAAATTACCAAAAGAAATTTCCAAATCTTTCCTCCCATATTTCCCAAATTCTCTACTTAATTCCTCAAAGTGCATGGTGAAAATCAAGACAAATTCATGAAATTAAACCAAAAATGATTGAAGAACACTTACCACAAGAATCCCACTGAAAATCTCGTACAAAATCTCCTTCCCCCGAGCTCTCAAATGGCAAAATGAGTTATCGCCAAGAACCCCCGAAATTAGAACTTAAACTGTCTGCTGAGACTTTTACACTGTGCAATCGCGGAAAAAGGCACGGGATCGCGAAGAACAAAATGCTGCCCAACCAAACTAACCCTATGCGATCGCATAAACACCTATGCGATCGTGGAAGACAACTCCTCAAAGCAATGGGATCGCGACCAGCTCTATGCGATCACATAGAGAAACTCCATCACCTCAATGCCACACGCGCCCACACAGTGTGATCGCAACAAGCTTCACGCGACCGCACTAATTTGTCTCCTCCTACTACGCGATTGCGGACCATTCATTGCGATCGCATAACACAATTTTTGCTGCCTCACCAACAAAGCCTATGTGATCGCAGCCTCACCATTTCAATCGCATACAAGGAAACCAGATCAAGAAAACACAGCAGCCACAGCATGACTTTTAAGGCCAAACACACTCCGTTAACCACCCGAAACACACTCGAGGCCCCCGGGACCTCAACCAAACCTACCAACAGACCCCATAACATCATTCAAACTTAGTCGAGCCTTCGAAACACCAAAACAACACAAAAATACCAATATTACATCCAATTCAAGCCTATGAACTTTGAAACATCTAAATTTTTCCAATGATGCCGAAACCAACCAAAACACAATTTATATCTCAAAATAGTGTAAATAAGGCTGAGTTTCAAAAACAGTTAAGCACAACATGACTGTGTGTAAATCATAAATCAACAGTGAGGAAATAGCAGTAAAAAGCCCCCAAGGGGTCTAAACAAGTCGGCACGAGGCCCCAAACATGGCTTACAGCCCAAATATAGTAATAGCCTTTAGAACACAATTTAACATATGACTTAGAGTAAAATACGCAACTCAATAGTTGTTACGGAGAGGACCAAGTCCAATCCTAAAATCAGTACGTGCCACATACTCGTCATCCAACATGTGCGTCATTCTAAAAACAAGGAGAAATATGAAGTTCGGATTTTCATACCCCCAGGATAAGATTTATAACCATTACTTGCCTCTACCGGGCCACAATACTAATTCGTGATGCTCTTTCCCCTCAAATTGGCTCCCAATTGCTCCATATATAACCAAAACCAGATTAACATCATTAACATACGCTAAAGGAAAAAAACCCAATCAAAAACTATCAATTTAGACACAATTCTCGAAATTCGGCCAAACCCAGGCCCACGTCTCAGAATCCGATAAAATTTACAGCACAAGAACCGTTATCCTCCCACGAGTCCGTACATACCAAGAACATAAAAATTGGACCACATTTGCCCACTCAAATTACCAAAAGAAATTTCCAAATCTTTCCTCCCATTTTTTCCAAATTCTCTACTTAATTCCTCAAATTGCATGGTGAAAATAAAGACAAATTCATGAAATTAAACCAAAAAAATTGAAGAAGACTTACCACAAGAATCCCACTAAAAATCTCGTCCAAAATCTCCTTCCCCCGAGCTCTCAAATGGCAAAATGAGTTATGCCCAAGAACCCCCTGAAGTTAGAACTTAAACTGTCTGCCCTGACTTTTACACTGTGCGATCGCGGAAAAAGGCACGCGATCGCGAAGAACAAAATGCTGCCCAACCAAACTAACCCTATGTGATCGCAGAGACACCTATGAGATCGTGGAAGACAACTCCTAAAAGCAATGCGATCACGACCAGCTCTATTTGATCGCATAGAGTAACTCCATCACCTCATTTCCACACGCGCCCACACAGTGCGATCGCAACAAGCCTCACGATACCGCACTGTTTTGCCTCCTCCCACTACGCGAACGTGGACCATACATTGTGATCACATAACTCAAATTTATTCTGCCTCACCAACCAACCCTATGCGATATCAGCCTCACCCTTGCGATCACATACAAGGAAACCAGATCAAGAAAACACAGCAGCAACATCAGTCCTTTTAAGGCCAAACACACTCCATTAACCACGAAAATACCCGAGGCCTAGGGGATCTCAACCAAACCTACCAACACACCCCATAACATCTTTCAAACTTAGTTGAGCCTCCAAAACACAAATAACAACATGAAAACACCAAAATAACATCCAATTCAAGCCTATGAACTTTGAAACTTCTAAATTTCGCCAATGATGCCGAAACTAACCAAAACACATCTGATTGACCTGAAAATTTGCAAACATATCCAAAATGACATTATGAACCTGTTCCAACTTCCGGAATTCCATTTTGACCCCGATAGCCTATTTTCCACTGTCGATCGGAAATCGTCAAAAACTAAGTTTCGCCAATTCAAGCCTAATTCTACTCCGGACATCAAAACCTCATTCCGAACACAGCCCTAAGTCCCAAATAACCTAACGAAGCTATCCGAGCCATAAATCCACATTCCAATGTCATTTACCAATAAGTATACTTCTGGTTGACTTTTCCACTATTGAACCAAGTTAAGAGACTAAGTGTCTCATTTCTCTCCAAAAATTGCTCTGAACCCGAGCCAACCAATCTAACATAACATAATGAAGCTGAACCACGTATAATGAAGCAGAAATAGGGAAATGGGGCTAAACTCTAGGAACGACCGGCCGGGTCGTTACAGTTAACCAGCTTGCCTCAACTGTCATGAAATTGTCTTGCCCAACATCTCAATATGACTCCAACATGTTCTTATCTGATCCAGAATACTAATCCACTTGTTTCTCAACTAGCACACTTTCACTCTGGCCATGTTTCATGTATTCCTGATTAATGACTTCTATGTTCCCAACCCTTCTCTATGTGGTTGTCTGTTCATTATTCTGATCCCAGTATGCTATATGATCACTAAGTGATAAAATAAGCCAAATCTAGGCAATATGAAACTCTTCTTGAAATAATCATAAACATGTTTTTTATTGCTGAAAATCTTTGTTTGAACTCTTAGTGTTGCAATGACTATGTTTACTCCTATTTTTACTTCTGAACTGTTTTCCTAAATCTATTCATATATACTATTTTCAACTCCTACTCTTAGAATACCTAGGGTCTTGCCCCTCCAGTGCGATCACTTCCTAGGAGTCCATGAGACTCCTTCGAACTCTGACACACTGGGGCTGGCTTTTCCACACTTGTTCACAAAACTATTTCTTTGAAAGGGTTTCTGGTATGAGCATCGCCCGGGGTTCCTGAAGCCCTTGGGAAATTTGACACACCAGAAGACCATTTGTCCCTAGGAATTGCCTTGTTGAATTTTCTTGAAAACTGGCTAACAACCCTATTCGACTAGATATCATGCATATATGAAGAGCATATAAAATCAATTTCATCACTCAACCGTCGTTCCTATAAAGAATAGCTACAAAAATAGTCTGACACTTAGATATCATGTTTGTACAGATAAAAAAAATGTAAAACCAATTTATATGTCCCGAAGTATTGCTTGTGATAATTTTCAGTGCATAGACAGGATGCCTATAGAGTCTAAACAAATAAAATTTGCCTGTTATAAATCAGTCGCTAGTTTATTATTATGATCTGATTAAGGCTTAGGTATTATGTATGTAGAATCCTGCCCCGTTATCACCTAGGCAGACCTGTAGGTTGATTACTGTTCTAAAGTTTAAAACTGTATTTGTTTGGCTACTTACAAACTGCCCAGATTCATAAGTCATAAAATTAGTAGGCAAACTTATTAGGTAGTCACTGCCTCATCTTAATAAAATGTTGCATATTCTGCTTTGTACTCATCTAGGTATCCTGCTATAGGAATTTAAATCTTTTAAAACTATTGTTCGAGGCGTGCAATTGTTTGTTTACTTGTGGAGGTAAATCAGATCCCTTTTAATGGTTCCTTATGTGATAGTCCAATTTGCTTTTGTTTGACACCTAGTTTTCTCCTTTTAAGCACCATAGGTGAGTCTAGAACCGCCTTAATAGAGGTCCTAAGCACCTCCAGGTCCATAGGCGAGGGACGAGTAATGCACGCATAGGATACGCACTCGATACTACTAGAACACTTAGATAATAATTAAGGGGAGGGAAATTGGGTAGTAAAAGATATGATGACATGTGCGCTAATGCTACGCGTAACACCTCTATTTGAGGAAAGTTGACCGAGTATTGTACAGAAGTGATCCTATAGGCTAATAGACATAGGACCTTTATTCCCTTTTTTTTAATAATCTTTATTTGTTCAAGTTGCTTTATGACTAATTCACTTAAATTGAGTTTGGACGGGACCCACCGCTGTGGACCTCGAGGAGTGCCTAACACCTTCCCCTCAAGGTAATTTCGAGCCCTTACCCAATCTTCAGTAGTGTAAACTGGTTTATGAGTTATTTGCTTTAGGTGTCCACCTTAATCCGTTAGGTGGAAAATCTTCAAATTCCATACCCCATCCCAAAAGGAAATGAGTTGTCCCATAATGTCGAAACCCCGATTTCGCGAGGAAACAGGGGGCGCGACAACATAGCGACTCTGCTGGGGACTATCTCTTAGGCTCTTACCATAACAAACTTACTTTTGTGAATTAGTCTTTAAACATGCTTTATTCTACTAATACGTTTGCGCCCTTCCCCCTTATGTGAATTTAATTGCCTATTTTCAAGCATTTATGATTTCTTTTTGCTATGGAAACTAACTTGTCTCTTTGTTTTCTTTCTTAAACGCCTTTTCAATTATTAAATACCGCATTTATCTTTTTTAACATGCAAATCCATGACAACATGTTATTTATTGTTGCATAAATCATGCTCAACATCATATTTCACTTGTGTGTAATCAATCCTATAGAAACGCTTGATGAGTGTTTGTGCCCTTCCTATATATCACCCTTTAAATTTGGAAAGGATTATTTGCGGTAAAACTAGTCGATCAGTGGTGCAGTCAAAGGTTCCATGCCATTTCCCCTCAAGTTGTCCGCTTGAGGGTACCAGTCTAGACCTCTATAGAAACCTTACTTTGATTAATTGTACATGCATCATGGTCAAACCTACCCGGTTAGAATGTTGTCCACATAATAACCCTTTATGACGAACCTTATCCAAAATTCCACCGGGTTTCCATAATCACAACGGACGCGACCACATTTTGTGAATTAATTTTTGAGAACTAAATGACAATATGCTAATCATGGATGTAAAAGTAGTCGATCTGGAGGGGGAAAAGGGTCTAACCTTATTTGTTTTGCATAAATGAGGCATGAAATCCCCAGGTTCGGCATGGTCCAAAGAATACCACCATTGTTGCTAGATTGGTGGGAGGACCTTTCGCCAAGCGACAAAGACCATGTGAAAAGGGTCCTCGGAAACTTACCCTCTTTACTGGATATCCAACCAAAAAATATGTTGATCGAAACATGCACTATGTTCTAGGACGGAGAAAGGTCTGTCTTCCATTTTGGCAGCATAGAAATGACTCCTCTCTTGGAGGAGAAAGGGGGATTCCCTGGACTACCTTGGGACAATCCAAGTTTATTGGTGCCGGAAAATTGTGCTGCTAGGGGGTTCCTGAAAATGATGGGTTCGAAAAAGAATGATGATTTGGAGTGCCTAAAGGAGTCCTACATGCCCTTTGAATACCTCTATGAACGATATGGTCATTGAAAATCCTATCGTATCTTCCATGATGAATTCTCTATCACTTCCTTAGGTGATATTCACTGCAGGGTCTTTGTGTTCGTTGTTTGCTTCCTGGGTATGATAATATTTCCGAGCAAAGGAGACAGGATTCACACTAGACTGGCTATGGTAGACAGAAATTTAATGGAGGGGATTGAGGGGAAAACATGCACTATTGTCCCCATGATCATAGCTGACATCTATCGGGCTTTGGACCGCTGCCAGAAGGGGTTTAAACATTTCGAAGAGTTTCCACGAAGGGAGTGGAATGATCATATAGCCTTCCATCACCCTAAGAGAATGGATTACATCCCAGACAGGTTTGCTCAACCGGAAAATGATACAGAATGGGCGTAATTTTTTTACAATTTGACTGAGGACCAGGTTCAATGGATGTTCAAATGGTTCCCTACTAGTGAGTTCATCATCAGATCTAGTGACGCTCCGCACTTGGTGTTGATCGGTTTAAGGGGCATATACCCTTATGTTCCTATCAGGGTTATGAGACAGGCAGGCATAAAGCAAGTCATACCGCGAGTTTCTAAAATGAGTCATTACAGGGCAAATTTTCAGGATGATGACATCCCATACAAATGTGAAGCTCAGCATATGTGGAATCTAAAGGTTATTGTGGAAAGGGACACCATTGAGCCAAACAGGTACCATGCAGGGCATGTACGCTTTTACCTATAATGGTTGAAAGACAGCATTGTTAGGGTAGTTAAGCTAGGAATCGGTCGAGGAAACAGGGTCATAGATGAAGTTGTTGAAGCCCAAGTGAGATACAATAAACTGCACAAAAGGGTTCATGAGTCCGATTCGAGCATATGGAGCAACACAAGACTGATATGGAACTGATCAAAGAATGGAGGGAAAGGGCTATCAAATCTAATGAGAGGCTGGAGTATTTCGAGCAAGGTTTGATGGAACTGGAGGGGAAGATGAGGAAAAGAGTCGCCGACTGCCAGAATGTTGAGGGAAGCGAAGGAGGACATATAGCGAGAATACACATGTTGTTGGGTATGCACAACCTGGGGAACATAATCGACAGAGCCAAGAAGATCAAGCCTGGGGAAGGTCCTTCTGGGACCAAGTAGATTAGGTTTACCTGCTTTTTCAAATGTAATAAGGCCAAGTGCCATTAGTGACTTATCTTATTTAGTGTCGTTTTATATTCATCTACTTTTACATTAACTAAATGAGGAAATTATTGGCATGCAAATTTTCCAAATCAACTTGTCGCTAGGGCTACCTCGGGCATAACGAGGCTCCCAAAGTAGGACACGAATTCACATTCCCGCACTATGTGTTTAGATATTGCAGATATTCTTCTTGGAACCCTTTCTGACTTGGTTACTTTTGTTTTCTTTTCTTTATTTCCATTTTAATTATCCCCATTCCCCAAGATTGGTTCACGCATACTGGCATCATCAGCTTATCATACCAGATCCAGGGGCCCTCGACCTTCTCCTCCTCCTAGTCCATCAAAAGGCAAAGGAAAAGAAAAAATGGATGATTTGAACGGCAACGCTGCACATTTTTAGAATGTGGAAACTTCCGATGGTTGAGGAACTCAGGCCCCAAATGATTTAGTTTTACGGCTTGAGCAAAAGACACTTGCACTACAGGGAGAATTTGAGCAGGTCCGTAACTTGCCAAATCTCTCCCTCACATTGAATATCCCCGACACCCAGAACCCTGAACCACCTCAGAACAAACCCAACAAACACCCACAGAATCTTCCCGCACCTCACCAGTATAAAACCCCCTCCTCAAAATCAGCATCTCCCCACTCAATACCCACAAAACACCTACCATACTCCCCAATATACCCCACAAATTATTCCTGAACCTCAAAACTCCATGATCATCATTATGCCCAAAGTCCTGGCCTTCACCAGAACAACCCTATATACATAGAAACCCTACCTTACTCCACTCAACCAATCTCCTATACACTAGAATCCCCTGAGAAGGACCTGCTCATCAAGAACATGGCTGAAAATCTCAAGAAGTTAACAAGTCGGGTTTAGGGTGTTGAAGGGGGTAAAGGAATAGAAGGTCTGAACTGTGAGGATTTATGCATACAACCGGATGTGGAACTGTCAGAAGTTTACAAACCTCCCAAGTTCGAAATGTTTGACGGGGCGGGTGATCCCAAGGTTCATTTGAGGACCTATTCTGACAAGCTCGTGGGGGTCGGAAAAGATGAAAGGATTCGAATGAAGCTCTTCATGAGAAGTCTTACCGAAGATGCCTTGTCCTGTTACATAAGCCAGAATCCTACGAAGTAGTCCAATTGGGTGAGTATGGCATCTGATTTCATGGATAGGTTCAGGTTCAACACAGAGAATGCACCAGATGTTTTCTATATCGAGAACCTAAAGAAGAATCCAACTGATAATTTTCGTGAATATTCTACTCGATAGAGGTCGGAAGAAGCCAAGGTTAGACCATCATTAGATGAGGAACAGATGAACATGTTCTTTGTCAAGGCCAGGATCCACAGTATTACGAAGGCTAATGGTCATTAAGAACCATAAGTTCTCAAATATCATCAAACTCGAAGAAAGAATTGAAGAAGGTATTAAAAACGGGATGGTGAAAATTTTCAAGGCACTGCAGGCCACGGATAAAGCATTGAAACAGGTGGTATATCAAAGAAGAAAGATGTGGGAACAGTTATGGTTTACCAGGGACCCAAAACCCCATTTGTATACCAGACCCCTCCACTCACATACCAAATACATCCACCCAAATACCAACCATCACCTCCCAGATATTCCCAACTTGCTACCACCTACCACACATATAACACTCAACCATCCTATTATCACTAATCCCCAACTCATCCAAATTACCAAAAACCCAGGCCTAATTTGACCGCAAACCACCCAGACAGTACACCGCCATTGCAGAATCCATCGACCAGTTATACGAAAGGTTGAAAGCCGCTGGATATGTCACCCCTATTCTCGTTGTGGCCATGAAAAATTTGTCTCAATGGGTCAATCCAAACAAGACATGTGCATATCATTCCAGCATGAAGGGACATACTATTGACGAGTGCCGCACTTAAAAGACAAGATCCAAACACTGATTGACAATAAGGTCATACAGGCAAAGGAAACTTCACCCAATGTCCGCAACAATCCTCTCCCAGATCATAGGGGTGGAGGGGTCAATGTGATAGAAACTGATGAAGAGTGGTATCCCGAGGGATCAATCGGGCTTATTCGTGGAGGTGATGATCCTAAGAAACATGCAGTCACACTCAACCCCATTGTGGTGCAAACACAGCTACTAGTTGAAGTTGAGGTAGCCGCATCGGTTCCTTTAGAAGTAGAAGTAACGTCACCCACAGTAATACTCACTCCATTTGAAGTGGAGGTGGCCATACCTTTCATTGTAACGGTGGCATCCACACCACCCTTCAGTTCCAATATTATACCCTGGGATTATGCGGCCGAGGCTAGAAGAAAGGGAAAGTCAAAGACAGAAGAATCCGTCACTGCACAAGAAATGACCAGAACAGGATGGGTTTATACACCTGAACACTTAGGAGAAACCAGTAGGAAAGCTTCTAAATAACTTCCTGTCATTGAGACAGGTCCAGATGACCTCTTGAGGAAGGTACATGCAACGTAGTACTCTATCAATGATCATCTTAACAATACTCCCACTCAGATATCTATCATTTCGATGCTGCAACATTCTGAGGCACACATGAATGCTCTAATGAAGGTATTGAGTGAAGCATATGTGCCCAACAACATCACTGGTGGAGAAATGGCCAATATGGTGGGGAAGGTGCTAGAGAGCCATAAAATCACCTTCCACGAGGACGAGCTGCCACCTGAAGGGTTGAATCACAACAGGGCACTACACATCACACTGCAATGCGAAGATAAGTTTATCGCCAGAGTTTTGACTGACGGAGGATCCAGCGTCAATATTTCCCATTGACAACATTGAAGAGGTTGGGCAAAGGCCTACATGAGATATGAGAGGGAACTATGAATGTGAAAGCATTCAACGGGTCTCAGAGAGCTACCATTGGAGAAACTAATCTCTGCTTGCAGATGGGTCCAACGTGGTTTGATGTTGAGTTTCATGTACTGGATATATCCGCCTCTTACAATATGCTATTGGGACGACCATAGATACACGCCGTTGAGGTTGTAGCATCTACTTTAAATCAGGCCATGAAGTTCGAATGGAACCACCAAGAAGTAATTATCCATGGAGATGGAAAACACCCCATTTACACTAATCAGACTATCCCGGTGATTGAAAACATAAGAAGGTTAGGTGGAGAAACCTACCATCATATCGACCAGGTCAACACGATTGAGAAAGATAAGTGGTGGAGTAGCAAGATAGCAAGCATACTAGCATGGAGAGGATATGAGCCCGGCAAGGGGCTTGGTAAGAATCTTCAGGGCATCTCCAAATCAATACAGCCAAAGCACCATGGTACCACTTTTGGGTTGGGATACCAATACACCTGGCAAAAATACCAAGATTGGTCACCACCGTGGCATGGTCCGTACTATACATTTGAGCAGCCTATGCCACACGTAAATCAGACCTTCCATCAAGCCAAAATCATATGGGGATCAGAGGAGGAAGAAGCATTGGCAGCATTAAGGAGCCTGTTCCTAGAAGATGATGACATGGACTGTTGCGTGATTGTTGAGGAGGAGGAGGAGGAAGAAGAGGAGGAAGGCCCTATTATCCGAGTTGTGGAGAGAGGAACATTCCTCAAGAACTAGACTGTCAGACCATCCAGGGCCCGACGAGTCCTGGGGTAGCAAGGATGAACAACATTGTTTATTTTATTTTCTAAGGAAAAAATGATTTCTCTTTCGGCGTTTTATTTTAAATAATATTTCCAATGCTCCAAAAATGTTGTTTAAATTATTGAAAATCTCTTTTATGATTTCAATGAATTGATGCTTATTATTACCACTTTTCTCTCGTATATTTATCCATACAGCATTATTATTTCCTATCTTGATGAACCGGCAACTATGACATGTAATGAGGCAATGCAACAAAAGCACAATGATTAAGAAGAAGAAGATGGTGTAATACCTGAAGAGATCGTTAGAGAAGTAGAGAATTTTGAGAACAAACCCAAGTCCAACTTGGACGAAACTGAGCTTGTTAACTTGGGATATCCTGAAACCGTCAAAGAAACCCGTATAAGCATCCATTTCTCACCGTTAGAAAAAGAGGAGTAAACTCGGTTCCTGAAGGAATATGAGGATATCTTTGCATGTTCATATGATGATATGACAGGGTTGAGCACATCCATAGTGTCTCACAATTTACCTACAAATCCAATGTGTTCGCCAGTAAAGCAGAAACTCAGAAAATTCAAGCCAGACATGAGCCTGAAAATCAAGGAAGAAGTTACTACGCAGATCAAAGCCAAAGTCCTTAGGGTAGTTGAGTATCCAACTTGGCTAGCCAACATTGTGCCAGTTCCAAAGAAGGACGGGAAAGTTAGAGTCCGTGTTGACTATCAAGATCTAAACAAAGAAAGTCCCAAGGATGATTTCCCGCTACCAAACATACATATTCTGATCGACAATTGTGCCAATTATGAACTCCAGTCTTTCGTGGATTGCTTCACCGGTTACCATCAGATCTAGATGGACGTGGAGGACGCTGATAAAAAGGATTTAATTACACCATGGGGTTTGTACTGTTCCAAGATGCTATCATTCGGCCTAAAAATGCCGGGGCCACCTACATGAGGGCCATGAATACTATTTTTCATGACATGATACACAAAGAAATCAAGGTATATGTGGATGATGTCATCATTAAATCTAAAGCTAAGCCCTGCAAAGTGTGCATTCGGGGTTCCCACCGGAAAGCTATTGGGATTTATCTTCAGCCGCCGGGGAATAGAATTGGATCCATCGAAGGTCAAATCCATCCAAGAATTACCATCGCCAAAAAGCAAGAAAGATGTGATGAGTTTCCTGGGACACCTTAACTACATCAGTCGTTTCATAGCACAGTCCACAGTCATATGTGAGCCGATTTTCAAAATGTTGAAAAAGGACGTTGCAATTAGTTGGACCGAGTATTGTCAAAAGGCTTTTGACAAAATCAAGGGTTACTTATCAACACCGCCAGTTTTGTTACCTCCAGAGCCAGGTAGACCACTGCTACTTTACCTTACCGTATTAGATGGAGCTTTTGGCTGCGTTCTGGGGCAGCACGACGAGACAGGAAGAAAATGGCAGGCCATCTACTACCTGAGTAAGAAGTTTACACCATATGAAGCACGGTATTCTCTGCTGGAACGAACCTGGTGTGCCTTGACATGGATAGCTCAGAAGTTGAGACATTACTTATGTGCCTACACAACATATCTCATATCGAGAATGGATCCTTTGAAGTATATATTTCAAAAGTGGCAAGCTGGCTAAATTGCAAATCTTGTAGAGTGAATTCGACATTTTTTATGTAACTCAGAACGCAGTCAAGGAATAAGCACTAGCAGACCACCTTGCTGAAAACACTGTGGGGGGGGGGGGGGAATACGAACCCCTGAAAACATATTTTCCCAATGAAGAGGTATCATTCATTGGAGAAGACATTGTTGAAGCCTATGATGGTTGGAGAACGTGCTTTGACGGAGCGGCAAGCTTCAAAGGAGTCGGCATTGGAGTCGTTTTGATATCAGAAACTAGCCAATATTATCCGGTATCTGCGAAACACAGATTCCCTTGCACCAACAACATGGAGGAATACGAAGCTTGCATATTAGGACTCAACATGGTTGTTGACATGAACATTCAGGAACTGCTAGTAATCGGCGATTAGGATTTGCTTGTGCACCAGGTACAAGCAGAATGAGTCACCAAGAATTCCAAGATATTGCCATACCTGCACCATGTGTAGGAATTGAAGAAAAGATTCACAAATATAGAGTTTCCGCATGTTCCCAGAATTCAGAATGAGTTTGTCGATACATTGGCCACTTTTTCATCAATGATACAATATCCAGACAAGAACTTCATTAATCTTATCCCAGTAAGGATCCATAATCAGCCGGCATATTGTGCTCATGTGGAAGAGGAAATGGATGGAAGGCCTTGGTTCCACGACATCAAAAAGTATATGGAAAAAGGAGAATACCCGGAGCATGCAAAACATACTCTGAAACGCACACTTCGGAGATTCGGAAATCACTTCTTCCACAGTGTAGGAACCCTATATAGAAGAACTCCTAATTTGGAACTGCTAAGGTGTGTCGACGCAAAAGAAGCTTCTAAATTGCTCGGGGAGATACATTTGGGACCTGTGGCCCGAATATGAATGGATTTATCCTGGCCAAGAAGATATTAAGGGCCGGCTATTTTTGGATAACCATGGAGATAGGTTGCATCCGGTATGTTCAAAATTGTTACCAATGTCAAGTACATTCATATATGATAAAAGTCCCACCAAACGAGCTTAATGCAACAAACTCAGCTTGGCCCTTTGCCGCCTGGGGAATGGATATCATTGGTCCAATCGAGCCCACCGCCTCAAATGGGCATCAATTTATTTTAGTGGTTATCGACTACTTCACTAAATGGGTTGAAGCTGCATCTTACAAAGTTGTGACCAAGAAGGTCATTGCGGATTTTGTTCGCGATCGAATTGTCTGTTGATTTGGGATTCTAGAGTCCATCATCACTGACCAAAGCCATGTGTGAGACTTTCAAAATAGAGCACAAGAATTCCACAGCATAAACGCCCCAAATGAACGGAGTCGTGGAAGCTGCCAACAAAAACATCATGAAGATACGAAGGAAAATGGTAGAGAATCACAAACAATGCCACGAGAAGCTATCATTCGCCTTTATTGGGATACCGTACCATAGTCTGCACATCAACCGGGGCAACTCCTTACCTGTTGGTTTATGGTACTGAAGTTGTTATTCCCGTGAAAGTAGAGATTCCCTCCTTGAGAATCATACAAGAAGCTGAGCTTAGCAACGCATAATGGATAAGGAACCGTTATGAGAAGATATCCCTCATAGACGGAAAGAGGATGAACGCAGTATGTCACGGGAAAATTTATCATAACAAAATGTCCAAAGCCTTCAACAAAAGAGTTAAGCCGAGACAGTTCACACCGGGGCAGCTGATATTGAAAAAGATCTTCCCGCATCAAGATGAAGCTAAAGGGGAGTTCTCTCCTAACTGGAAAGGGCCTTACATGGTTCACAGGGTACTGACAGAAGGAGCCCTCATACTCGCAGAAATGGACAGAGAAGTCTGGCAAAAACCAATCAATTCAGATGCAGCCAAGCGATATTTTGTGTAAACCATTTATTCTTCTTCACATGATGTAAATTGAACTACGCTCGACTTGATTCCCATTTAACAGGGGATACGTATGCAGCCTTGTGGGTTCGATCAGGATTCAATAAAATTTCCATTTCCCCCATAATCAGAAACTGGGGTAGAATTTTTAGGAGGACCCTCAAAATTTTATGGCAGAAGCAGTCGCAATGTCTTCGATCGTGTCACAGTCACTTGTTCATCTAACCAATTTCTAAAACTACATTTTTACTATGTCTTTGAAAATTATGCATGCATTTTTTTTTAACATAAAACTCTGCTTTAGCGAACGCTACCCGGATAATTTTAACAGGATCTTCATATGGAACAGAGCAAATCAAGCAAGCAGACGAAGGCACGAACCAACCTTCCCCCTGCAAAACTCACGATTTTTCTTTGAAATGCAGGACAAGGAATATGGACACTTTGGAATCACAGCATTCATAACAACAAAGATACCGAACTCATTCTCAGCTAAGAAATACTCTGCTATCACCTATTATTTATTCATTGCATGAGACTAATCATTGTCTCAAATCATGCATAAGGCTAAGCTCTGCCTTCTCTTTGCATGGGACTAAGCTCTGTCTCAAAATTTGCATGGGACTAAGCCCTGAATCCCTATTTGCATGAGGCTAAACATTGCCTCCACCTTATATAAGGCTAAGCTATGCATTCTCTTTGCATGGGACTAAGCTCTGTCTCAAACTTTGCATGAGGCTAAGACCTTCCTCCCTATTTGCATGAGGCTAAGCATTGCCTCCACCTTGCATAGGACTAAGCACTTTCCCCAATCTTGCATAAGGCTAATCATTTCTTTCACTTCACATAGGACTAAGCGTTGTCCCGAATCTTTCATAAGGCTAAACATTGCCTTCTGTTTGCATGGGACTAAGCCCTGTCTCCCTTGCATTATTTATTCTATTCTCCCCGGCTAAGCTCTGCCCTCAACTACATGCAAGACTAAGCCTTGTCTTGTCGCTCCTAGAATCATGTCCTTGCACTTCATAGGCTGAAATATCGCCGACTTGTCCGAAGGCGTCATAGTCTGAAGGCACCATCCTCATAGCCGGAAGACACCATGCCATGGCTTGAGGATCTCTCAAACATGCATATCATTATTCAATGGCGTCATGGTTCGGAGGCACCATTTTCATGGCCTGAGAACATCATCTCATGGCCTGCAAATCCCTTACCGCACAATTCATTGCCGGGGACATCATGGTTTAAGGACGTTATCCTCAACCGTCCAAAGACAATTCTCAAGGTCTGAAGGGAATTTTCATTATGTTTAAACTTACACAAAATTGTACGTACATGCTGCAGTACATATCTTATTTGCAGGTAACCCGATAAGCAACCATTATCCCAACAGGAGCAATCCATCTCCAGTTCACTCATACTTTTCCAAACTTGACCGCTCACCGAAACTGTTTCACCTATTCCAAACACTTGTGTCCGTTCTTGTGATAACTTAATATGTATATTCGGCCAGTGAATCCAGAACTACACACGACCTGATTCCTGTAAAACCATAGATATGTAGGTAACTCGGAAACCACAGTGTGGTCTAAGTCTCTCAAATCGTCACATTCGGTCAAAATTGGTCATCATATCTTTACCCGATAACTCTTTCATCCTTCCCAGATAAAGAGGGGCAGCTGTTGATACCTAATTTTTTCCTATATTATTTTCAAAATGAATATATATCTTCAAAAACAATGTTTTAGCATCAATTAATATTTTTCAATAATTTTTTGCATTTTAAAAGATTTTTTAATTAATTTATCCCATTATTTGTATTATATAAATAATTACTAATTGCATCACAAATGGTTTCATAATGATTTTATTGCTTAATTTTTAGCATTTTATATTTATACCAAGCTTTAATTATTGCATGAATGACCACATTTATATTTTTGGGTTACAATTGCAATAATAGCCCATGTATACATTACTACCTTATTTTCGCCAAAAGAATAGCTTTATATATTTTATAATATCAAGAAATTATTTTAAAATCACTTTTATGCATGAAAATCTTTTTTTATAATTTGTTAATTATTTTTACAAATTTTATTTATTAATTAATTGGGTATTTAACAAATAGCACCTTTGAACTCATTTTAATTTTGGACCTAACCTGATTATACCAGCCCAATTACTTAAGATCCTATCCCAAAACCTACCCAAGCCTAATTCCCCATCTAACCCGAACCACAAGCCTTCTCTAATCATGGTTGTTGATCTCTGAGATCAACGGTCCATGTTACCCCTTTCCTTTTTTAATCTAACCTAACCCTAACCCATCATCATTTCTTTTGTTCCTCCGCCCCTGGTTCCTTTCCCTCTCCCCTTCTCTCTCAAACCCTTCAGCCTAACCCTAGCTCGTCGTCACCTGAACCACCCGTTCATGGGGTTTCTTTGTAATTTTCGGCCCCTAGTGGCCTTTCACCTCTTCTGGTTGTTCGATTATGTGGATTCATGGACTAATATCGAAGAGATTCAACCCAGATTTTGTTCAAAACCTTTTCATGAGCCTATCTATGGCCATCTCTGCTTGTAGTATTACTTTCTTCGTGTTTCTGGATCGAATCTATGGTTCCGAACCAGATTTCCTATCATCTCTGTCATCTTTTCTAAAACCTAATCTCTTTCTACTGGGGTCTATTCAGATCCTTGTAGATCTGAGACGATTTTAAGTGTTGTTTGGTATTTCTCTTTAAAAAAAACCTTACATTTTTCCTTGTTACTATCGAACCAGTGTTTTCTGAAACAAGGGTTTCGTATTATGTTTTCTTCAAAAGGGTTTTTAAGCTTCTAAATGTTTGAATCTGTTTATCTTTACTAGTTCGACTAATTTTGTGTATATGATTTAAACCCTAGTTTTTTCTGCCTATTTCATTATTTACTTTAATATCTTCCCGTTATTGTTTATATTTGTTAATCAGTACATATTGACTGATTTTATTTAGGGTTCGAATTATATTCTCCATTTAAAATTAGTGTTTCTCTGTGATTTTACCTATTTTCCTTATTTTTTACTTTAATTAGTACGACTTGCCCTGATTAGACTACTAGTCTGATTTAGGTATTTAATTGACTCCTATGTGGTAAGTAATTGATTCACTTACCTTATTTGAATCCCAATTTGAGTCGTTAAGGGGTTCTCCCCAATTTAAGGAGTCCTTTCCGGATTCTTTTATGTGAAATGATTGAGTTAATTCCTCAATTAACTGATTGGTTACCTTATTTTATGAACTATGATTTTATTTTTTCCTTGTTTGCTTACCTTGCTAAGTGTTATATAAGCTTCATTCTAGTTTTCTTTCAAAACACGCACACATTCAGAAAGAAACACACACACACACACAAACTCTTGCTTGTATTCAAACCTTTATGTTACTTGTGGTTGCTACACTGTCTAGCCGGCTGAAATCCAAGGCTAGACTATTGGGTTCTGCATTCTTTTACCTTGTTGTTTGCTATTTTAACCTGTATGTCCCCCCTCCTATTGTCATTCATTATGGTATGAAGTTTAAACCTATGTGCTTTCATGTCTATTGCTTTAGCTCAGTGTAGTCAAACCCATGTCTCTCCTGTGTATTGATTTTAATTAACATGACTACTTCTGTCTATCCTATTTAGTTCATTCTAATTAGCAATAACTACTTCTGTGTAGTTAAATTTCTGTCTTTCCTGTTTGTTGATCAGCATAACTACTTATGTGTATTTGAATTCCTGTCTTTCTTGTTTATTGATCCTAATCAGCATGTTTATCTCTGTCATTAGGTCCTATTTAGTATGTTATGTAATTTGTCTGTCAACTTGCCTTTACCTGCTTTAGGTCTCTCTGTTAACTAGCTTGCCTCGAATGTTATGAAATTGTCATGCCCAGTTTGTCAATATGACTCTAGCATGTTCTTATCTGATCCAGAATACTAATCCACTTGTTTCTCAACTAGGATACTTTCACTCTTGCCCTGTTTCATGTATTCCTGATTAAGAACTTCTATGTTCCCAACCCCTGCTACCCTTCTCTGTGTGGCTGTCTATTTATTATTATGATCCCAGTATGCTATATGCTCACCTAGTGATAAACTAAGCCAAATCTAGGCAATATGAAACTCTGCTTGAAATAATCATGATCCTGTTTTTTATTGCTGAAAATCTTTGTTTGAACTCAGACTGCTGCAATGACTCTGTTTACTCCTATTTTTACTTCTGAACTGTTTTCCTAAAACTATTCCTATATACTGTTTTCAACTCCTACTCTTAGAATATCTAGGGTCTTGCCCCTCCAGTGCAAGCACTGCCTAGGAGTCCATGAGACTCCTCCGAACTCTGACACACTAGAGCTGGTTTTTTCACACTTGTTCACAAAACTGTTTCTTTGAAAGGGTATCTGGTGTGAGCATTTCCCGCAATCCCGGAAGCGCTTGGGAACTTTGACGCACCAGAAGACCATTTGGTATACTATGAGATATGGCATACTTCAGACTTGGTTGAAGGCCTGGCTTACAGGTTTACTGTTGGGCCTATTCGGGCTCCATATAGCATAATAATTTCATTTTTTAATTCATTTATATCAGGTCTGTAATAATTCTTGTATAAACAGATTTTTGGGGTTATTAGTAAAACTAGGAGGGACTTTTATATATACAACTTTGTGGAGGTCGGGTAGAAATCATGCCCATAGGATTGTTATGATTATCTATATGCATTAGAAACCATGTCTATAGGGCTTGTCTCATTATTTGAAATCTTGCATTTCACATTTGCATTAGAAATCCTGCTTCTAGGTTATTCATATTCTACAATCATGGTCTCAAACCATCATGTGTGCATTAGAAATCATGTCTCTAGGAATTCCCTTGTTGAATTTGCTTGAAAACTGGCTAACAACCCTATTCTCCTAGATATCATGCCTATAGGAAGAGCATATAAAATCAGTTTCATCACTCAACCATCGTGCCTATAAGGAATAAGTACAAAAATAGTCTGACACTTAGATATCATGTTTATAGAGATAAAAAAATGTAAAACCAATTTCTGTGTCCTGAAGTATTGCTTGTGATCATTTTCAGTGCATAGACAGCATGCCTATAAGGTCTAAACAAATAAAATCTGCATGTTATAAATCAGTCTCTAGTTTATTATTATGATCTGATTAACGCTTAGATACTATGTCTATAGGATCCTGCCCCGTTATCACCTAGGCAGACCTGTAGGTTGATTAATGTTCTGAAGTTTAAAATTGTGTTTGTTTGACTATTTACAAACTGCCTAGATTCATAAGTCATAAAATCAGTAGGTAAACTGATTAGGTAATCACTCCCTCATCTTAATAAAATGATGTATATTCTTCTTTGTACTCATCTAGATATCTTGGTATAGGACTTTAAATCTTTTAAAGCTATTGTTCGAGGCGTGCAATTGTTTGTTTACTTGTGGAGGTAAATCTGAGCCCATTTAATGGTTCCTTTTGTGATAGTCCAATTTGCTTTTGTTTGACGCCTAGTTTTCTCCTTTTAAGCACCATAGGTAAGTCTATAACTGCCTTAATAGAGCTCCTAAGAACCTCCAGGGCCATAGGCAAGGGACAGGTAATGCACGCATAGGATATGCACTCGATACTACTAGAACGCTTAGATAATAATTAAGGGGAGGGTAATTGGATAGTAAAATATATGATGACATGTGTGTTAATGCTACGCGTAAAACGTCTATTTGAGGTAAGTTTACCGAGTATTGTACAGTAGTGATACTATAGGCTAATAAACCTAGAACCCATTTATTTTGCTTTATGACTAATTCACTTAAATTGAGTTTGGCTAGTACCCACTGTTGAGGACCTCGAGGGGTGCCTAACACCTTCCCCTCAAGGTAATTTTGAGCCCTTACCCAATATCTGGTAGTGTAAATCGGTTTATGAATTATTTTATTTAGGTGCCGTAATGCACCTTAATCCGTTAGGTGGCGAATCTTCAAATCCCATACCCCATCCCAAAAGTAAATGAGTTGTCTAAGAATGTTGATACCCCGATTTAGCGAGGAAAAGGGGGGCGCGACATATATCACTCATGTGTGGTCGTTATTGGGGGTCTTGAGACCAGTGTAGACCTTTTTCTCCTTGACATAGTTGATTTTGATGTCATATTGGGCATGGATTGGCTGTCACCTTATTACGCTATCTTGGACTGTCACGCCAAGATAGTGACATTAGCCTTGCCGGGGTTGCCTCGATTAGAGTGGAGAGGGACTCCTGGTCATTCCTCCAGCAGGGTTATTTCTTATATGAAGGCTAATGTCACNGCTTTATGACTAATTCACTTAAATTGAGTTTGGCTAGTACCCACTGTTGAGGACCTCGAGGGGTGCCTAACACCTTCCCCTCAAGGTAATTTTGAGCCCTTACCCAATATCTGGTAGTGTAAATCGGTTTATGAATTATTTTATTTAGGTGCCGTAATGCACCTTAATCCGTTAGGTGGCGAATCTTCAAATCCCATACCCCATCCCAAAAGTAAATGAGTTGTCTAAGAATGTTGATACCCCGATTTAGCGAGGAAAAGGGGGGCGCGACATATATCACTCATGTGTGGTCGTTATTGGGGGTCTTGAGACCAGTGTAGACCTTTTTCTCCTTGACATAGTTGATTTTGATGTCATATTGGGCATGGATTGGCTGTCACCTTATTACGCTATCTTGGACTGTCACGCCAAGATAGTGACATTAGCCTTGCCGGGGTTGCCTCGATTAGAGTGGAGAGGGACTCCTGGTCATTCCTCCAGCAGGGTTATTTCTTATATGAAGGCTCGGCGCATGGTCGAGAAGGGGTGTTTGCCCTATTTGGCTCACGTTCGTGCTTCTAGTGTTGAGGTTTTGTCTATGGATTCTGTGCCTATTGTTTGTGAGTTTCCCGAGGTGTTTCCTGCAGACCTGACGGGGATGCCACCCGATAGGGATATTGAATTTTGAATTAATGTGGCTCCAGGAACTCAGACCATTTCTATTCCCCCATACCGGATGGTCCCGCCTGAGTTGAAAGAATTGAAGAACAGTTGCAAGATTTCTTGATAAGGGCTTCATTAGACCTAGTGTCTCGCCTTGGGGTTCGCCATTTTTTTTCGTGAAGAAGAAGGATAGATCTATGAGGATGTGTATAGATTATCGGTAGGTGAACAAATCACTATCAAGAACAAGTATCCGTTACCGAGGATTGACGATTTGTTTGATCAGCTTCAGGGTGACAAGGTGTTTTCAAAGAGTGATTTGAGATTGGGCTACCATTAGTTGACTATTAGGGCATCTGATGTCCCTAAGTCAGCTTGTTGGACGAGGTATGGGCACTATGAGTTTCTAGTGATGTCTTTTTGCTTGACCAATGCCCCCGCAGCATTTATGGACTTGATGAACTGAGTGTTCAAGCCCTACCTGGATTCACTTTTTATTGTGTTTATTGATAACATTTTGATATACTCCCGTATACGGGAGGAGCATGAGCAGCACCTCCGGATAGCGCTCCAGCACCTCCGGTCACGTCGTTTCAGCAGAGGATATTCAGGTGGATCCTAAGAAGATTGAGGCAGTCAAGAATTGGCCTAGACCCACTTCAGTCACGGAGATCAAGAGTTTCTTGGGTTTGGCGGGTTATTACCGTCGGTTTGTGGATGGGTTTTCATATATAAAAGCCCTAATGACTAAGTTGACCCAAAAGGGTGCCCTATTCAGATGGTCGGACGAGTGTGAGGCAAGCTTTCAGAAACTCAAAACAGCCTTCACTTCAGCACTAGTGTTGGTATTGCCATCATGTTCAAGATCTTACATGGTATATTGTGATTCCTCCCGTGTTGGGTTCGGAGCATATTGATGCAAGAGGGAAGGGTGATTGCATATGCCTCTCAGCAATTGAAAGTTCATGAGAATAATTACCCTTTCCATGACTTAGAGTTGGCATCCATTGTTCATGCGTTGAAAATTTGGAGACACTATATTTATGGCGTGCCGTGTGAGGTTTTCACAGATCATCGCATCCTTCAATATTTGTTCAAGCAAAATGATCTCAATTTGAGGTAGAGGAGATGGTTGGAGCTGTTAAAGATTATGATGTCACTACATCGTATCATCCCGGAAAGGCCAACGTGGTGGATGACGCATTTAGTAGGAAGGCAGTGAGTATTGGTAGCCTTGCGTTAATTCCAGTCGGTGAGAGACCGCTAGCTTCAAACATTCATACTTTGGCCATTCGGTTTGAGAGGTTGGATATTTCAGAGCCTAGTCGTGTTCTAGCTTATACACTCGCTCGGTCTTCCTTGTTTGAGTGTATCAGAGATCGGCAGTATGATGACCCTCACTTGATGGTCCTTAGGGACACAATTCGGCATGGTGATTCCAAGTAGGTTACAGTTGGAGACGACGGTGTTTTGAGGATGCAGGGTCGTGTATGTGTTCCTAATGTTAATGGGATTCATGAGTTGATCCTTGAGGAGTCTCACAGTTCTCGGTATTCTATACACCCGGGCGCTGCCAAGATGTACCAGGAGTTGCGGCAACATTATTGGTGGAGAAGGATGAAAAAGGATATAGTTACTTATGTAGCTCTGTGCTTGAATTGTCAACAGGTGAAGTATGAGCACTAGAGACCCATTGCAATTCTTCAGCAGATGGAGATTCCTGAGTGGAAGTGGGAGCACATCACTATGGAATTCGTTGTTGGACTCCCACAGACTCAGAGGAAGTTCGACGCCATGTGGGTTATTGTGGATAGGCTGACTAAGTCAGTGCACTTCATTCCAATGGAAACTACTTATTCTTCGGAGCGGATGGTAGAGATTTACATTCGGGAGATCGCTCGTCTTCACGGCGTGCCCGTGTCTATCATTTCTAATCGAGGTAAGCAGTTTACCTCGCACTTTTGGAGGGTAGTTCAGTGTGATTTGGGTACACGGGTTGAGTTGAGCACAACATTTCATCCTAAGACGGACAGGCAGTCCAAGCATACTTTCAGATCTTAGAGCATATGCTCCACGCTTGTGTTATAGGTCTCTGAGGATTGGGGGATCAATTCTTGCCCCTTGCAGAGTTCGCCTACAATAACAGCTACCAATCGAGCATTCAGATGGATCTCTATGAGGCGTTATAAGGTAGACGGTGCAGGTCGCCAGTTGGGTGGTTTGAGCTGGGGGGCTTGGTTATTGGGTATAGATTTAGTACAAGAGGCTTTGGACAAGGTCAAGATTATACAGGATCAGCTTTGTACAACTCAGTCCAGGCAAAAAAGTTATGACGACCGTAGAGTTCGTGATATGGCATTCATGGTCGGGGAGAGGGTATTGCTCCGGGTATCACCTATGAAGGGTGTCATGAGATTTGGGAAAAATGGCAAGTTGAGCCCTCTGTATATCGGGCCATTTGAGATCCTCGAGAGAGTGGGGGAGGTAACTTATAGATTTATGTTTCCTCTAGGTTTATCCTCAGTTCATTCAGTGTTCCATATGTCCATGCTCCAGAAGTATCATGGTGACCCGTCCACGTGTTAGATTTCAGCTCTTTCTAGTTGGACAAGGATTTGACTTATGAGGAGGAGCTGGCAGTCATTCTAGGTTGGCAGATCGTCAGTTGAGGTCAAAGAGTTACCCTTCAGTTTGAGTGCAGTGGAGAGGTCATCCTGTTGAGGTAGCTAGTTGGGAGTCCGAGTCAGACATGCGGAGTATATATCCCCACTTGTTCGCCAGTTCAGGTACTTTTCTATGTCCGTTCGAGGACGAACGTTTATTTTAGAGGTGGAGATTGTGATGACCCAAAGGGTCATCTTGTGATCTAAGACTCTATTCCACGCTCGTTAGCCTTAAAAACCTTAGTTTTACTCACCTCAATTTGCATGCAGTCCGGGCGTAAATCAGCAAAGCCTTTATGTGGAAATTTATGAATTAATAATTTTTGGGATTAAAAGTGATTTTAGTTGACTGTGGTCAACATTTTGAGTAAACGGACCCGAACATGTGTTCTGACGGTCCTGAAAGGTCCATAGTAAAATATGGGACTTGGGCGTATGGCCAGAATCGAATTCTGAGGTCCCTAGCTCGAGAAATGAATTTTTGATGAAAATTGTAAGACTAAAATTCTAAGGATTTAAAGAAATTGATTAATGTTTTATCTCATTGGTATCGGGCCCATATTTTGGTTTCGGAGCCCGGTACAGATTTAATGTAATATATAAGTCATATCTATGAAATTTGGTAGCGATCGGAGTTGATTCGACGTGATTCGTACGTCCAATTGAGAATATAGTAATTTTAAGATGTTCTTGAGAAATTCATGAGTTTTGGTGCTAAATCCGTAGTTATAGGTGTTGTTTTTGTAATTTGATCACACGAGCAAGTTCGTACGATGTTTTCAGAATTGTGTGCATGTTCGGTTTGGATCACCAAGGTCTCGGGTGATTTTCGGATAGGCTACGGGGTGTTTCGGACTTAGACATTTCTGTTGTTCTGCTATTTCTCGTGCACAGGTAATTTGTGATTCGCAATTGTGAAGCCACTCTCGCGATCGTGAAGTATAAACTAGGCTGGGAAAAAGTTTCTTCTTCGCGAATGCGAAGAACTGGTCGCGAACGCGAAGCAGTGGGGATGGTACCCTTCGTGAATGTGATCAGTCTCCCGCGAACGCGATAGGTGAAGGGACCTGGGGAACGGGGTCATGCTCTTCTACGCGAACGCGTCCATTGGATCGTGAACGCGAAGGCTTGGGGTGGAACTGCCTTATGCGAACACGTAGCCTCGCGAACGCGAAGGCCTTAGGATGTTATGCATCGCGATCGTAACAGGCCTCTCGCGAATGCGATGAAGGCATGTCCAGCGTTTTAAAACAGACTCTAAAGACGGGATTTGTTAAAAATTTCATATTTTCTTCACTAGAACTCAACCTTGGGAGATTTTTGAAGTGGGAATTCAACATCAAATCATAGGTTCGTGTTCTTAAACGCATTTCTTTCAATTTCACTCAACACCATTAGATTTCTAGTCCTACATCTTATTATTTAAGGGTAGAAATTAGGGATTTTAGGAGATTGGGGATTTTTGAAATTTAGACCTCGATTTGGGTTTAGATTCCAGAACTAATTACAAATTCGGGCTCGGGGGTAAATGGGTAAACGGATTATGGTCGAACCTCGAGTTGGGACCAAGCGAGCCCGGGGTCGCTTTTTGACTTTTGTTGGGAAAATTCGGGAAGTCTATGATTATTTATTAAAGTTGATTCCTGTAGCGATAATTGATGATATTAAGCTAATTATGAGTAGATACAAGTGGGTCGGAGGTGAATTCTAAAATAAAAGTGGTGCTTGAGTAGTGAGTGGCCTGCAAAACGAGGTAACTATTATATCTAACTTTGGCTTGAGGAAATAGGTATTGTGTGATTATTTTCTACGTGTTTTGTTGTTGAATACGATGTATAGGTGAGGTGACGAGCACCTATGCATTGTGGTCGAGTCATAGCATGCGAGTGAAATTCCATTCTTGCAAATTTTGTAGTCTTAAATCCTATTATCCATGCTTATTGTTGTTATTGAAATGTTGGGAGACTTATACCCGGTTCCACCGAGGTTGATAATTTTTTGAATATTTATTCAAGGTTGAGATATTAAATTGTGAAATAAATCATTGATGAAATATTGATTTCTTTGTGATACTCTTCTCTATCCATTGTTATTGATTCTGTGATTGTGGGGAGGAGTGTAAAGCACGAAGGGTGATGTCGTGCATTTATTTATATCGTGAGGAAGAGTGTAAAGCACGAAGGGTGATGTCGTGCCATGATATGTGAGTGTTAATGCATGAAGGGTGATGTCGTGCCATGATATGAGAGTGATAAAGCACGAAGGGTGATGCCGTGTATATTATGTGAGGTTTAATACACGAAGGGTGTTGTCCTGCCGTTCTATTTATATATTGGTGAGGTTGGGAGTAAAAGCACGAAGGGTGATGCCGTGCAGTTTTTCCTTTGTTGTCTTAATTGGTTAATTCGTTGGGAGATTACTGTTTAAATTGTGTCTTTTTCATTGTTTCTTACTTCTTATATTGTGATCCTCCCATTAAATGCCCCATTTCCCATTATTCCTGCTTTATTTCTCTGTTTACCGTTGTTCCCATTAGCATGATTATACTATTCAGGTTTTATATGGTGTCTTGTCCTAGCCTCGTCAGTACTTAGCCGAGGTTAGGCTCGACACTTACAAGTACATAGGGTCGGTTTTACTGATGTTGCACTCTGCACTTTCTATGCAGATCCATGTATCAGTCCGAGCTGATTTTGAGATAGTAGCTGACTTCTGCGCAGGAGATCTGAGGTAAATCTGCCGACGTCCGCAGATTCCTGGAGTCCCTTCCTTTAAATTAATTTACTGTTTTATTTAGTTCACAAACATATATATATTTCCTTTCAGCCAAATACTTGTAGTAAATTCTTAGTAGTCTCTGAGTTGTGACTCCAGATCATGGGTAGTTAAACATCAGTATTATTACGCAGTATTATTTCCTAAAAATTTTCTTCTTATTTTGGTATCATGTGTTGAATGGTAGTGGATCCTCGTATAGTTTTAAATGTTTTAAATGTTGTAGATATCTAATGTTGGCTTGCCTAGCAAGTGTAATGTTAGGCGCCATCACGGTCCCGACGGTGGGAATTCGGGTTGTGACATCCAGGCTCTGATTCACGCTGGGACAACTACTGTCTTTTTACATGTTTTGGAATTTAGTTACTTTTTCTCACAAAGTTTTAGAGCTCGATTTTGAGCAATTTTGGAGGGAATTTTCACTACTTGGATTGGGGTAAGTATTTTTTACTCCGATTTATTTATATTCAACATTCCAACCTAGAATTTATCGATTGATTAATGAATTGAATTGAAGAAATTGAGGATTTTATTAAAACCTTTTTTGAATCATAAATTGATGATTTGAAGGCCAATTTGAGGTCCGAATTGGATTAAATTGGTATGGTTGGATTCGTATCGGAATGGGTATTTGGAATTTTTAAGTTTTATCGGGTTCCAGGGTACGGGTTCCGGGGTTGACTTTTTGATTGTAGTTAAAAATCAAAGATTCATTATTCGGAATCGTTTTCTATGGCTTTTATTTATGATATTATGTTATTTTGGCTAGATTCGAGCTGTCCGGAGATTGTGTCATGTGGAAAGGGCTTCTTAGAGTATTGATTTAGCTACTTTGATGTAAGTATCTTCCCTAACCTTGTGTGGGAAAAATACCCCTTAAGTTATCACGATCCCAAATTCCCTTTGTAGGATGTCGTGACGGCACCTAGATACTAAAATTAGGTAAATCTATCAAAACATGTTCAAGTGAATGAAACAATAATTTGGAATCTTGAAAGTCAACAGCATTTATAAAAGGGGAAATCTCCACAACTCAATGTCCATACAGTAGCCCAAAACCCGGCGTAATATAAGTCACAAGCTCTAAGACAATGCCAAATCATTCCTATACAATTGTATCGAGTAAAGAAGGAAAACTATAAAAAAAAAAAAAGGATAGAAGGGGACTCTGAGGCATGCGGACGCAGGCATGTGTATCTTGTCCCTAAATGCAAATCAGTTCACTAGTGCCGAGACTAATAGGATGTTTCCTGGTCTGCTTAGAAAGATATGCAGAAGCATAGTATTAGTACACCATAATGGTATCCAGTAAGTGCCAAGCCTAACCTCGGTAAGGTAATGACGAGGTCATGTCAAGGCCCTACTGGAATAATAATACGAAATAGGGAAAAATATATAATGGTACAATGGTAATGAAAATGGAAATTAAAAAAATAAGGATATTAACAAAAATTAACTACACATAATCAAGGAAGATAATACAACACGGAAGGAAGCAAGGATTAACATGTTAAGGAAATACACAACCAAGACAAGTACATCAAATAGAGAAAGATCAATAAGGGCCACTATCGAGGTACCCCCTTGTCATCCCAAATAAAAAAAATAACTCACAATTTATCCTTATATCATCGCGGGGCCTTTACATTTAATATTGAAAATCCTTTTTTCCCGGAATAGCATCTCGTGTTTTAGACCACCTTATCACACAGCATGGCTTCGAGTAGTTCCCCTACTAACCACACATATTAAGCCCACCTTATCTCGCCGCATGAGTTTCAACACTCTGACCTTATACCACTGCATGCGTATTAATATCACAATGTATCACAATTCGCACCTCAAGTGCGCAATATCACAACTTGCCAGAGAAACCAAACAATAACATAATTTCACCATAAGGAGCCCACAGCTCAACCACAATGTACACAAAGTATCAACAATAACAACCAGAAAAATAACTCCAATAAATGATATTTCTCAACTTAATACATGCCTCAATAGGAATCACGACCTTTACAACTCAATACTAATTTCAACAACAAGATATTCTAAGAATAGCAAAATTCACGTAAAGGATTCAACAGTTAAATAATGAATACAGAATAAAGAAAACAAGAACATCAACTAAACATGTAAGCAATAGCAAGTAAGAGATAAAACAAGTAGGCATGTGAAATTAGACTAACATGATGACCATAACAAATTAAGGCAACTCAATTAAGGCATGGAAGGGATCTACATAACTAAACCCAGAAAATTCCACATTTAGCCCATGTACACACTTGTCACCTTGCGTACACGGCTTTAACATATCACAATTATCACAAACAACACCAAATACTAAGGAGTAATTACCCCACACAGGGTTATGCAAGTCACTTATCTCAAACAACGCTAAATCAATCAACTAGAAGGCCTTTCCCTCGATTATCCAACTCCGAACGGCTCGAATCTAGCCAAAATAATTTCAATCTATAAATATAACTATCGGAAACTAATTCAAACAATGAAATTACAATCTTTGCAAAGAATTAAAAAGTCGACCCAAAAAGTCAACCCGCGCCTGCGTCTCGGAACATGACAAAAATTATAAAATCCGAACTCTCATTTGATATTGAGTCCAACCATACAAGAATTATTCAAATCCGACCTTAATTCGCCTTTGAAAACTCAAAAACTTAGTCTAAGATATTCTACCTTTTTTCCCCAAATTTCCAACTCAAATCCATAATTAAATGATGAAATTATAAATGAATTCATGTAATATAACCAAAATCGAGTTAGGATTTCTTTCCCCAATGTTCTCTCTGAAAATCCCCCGAAATTTCACCTCAAACGGAGCTCTCTAAGTCAGAAATGTGATATATGAAACAAACCCTCTACATTCAAACTTAAGTCTGCTGCCTAGTGATTTACATATCGCGATCGCGGAAGTTCCTTCGTGATTGCGAAGAACAAAATCTTCATCAGCCCAAAACCTTATACGCGAATGTAGAAGGTCGGTCGCGAACGTGGTGAGAAACTTTCCAAAGCTTCGTGGTCGCGTGCACACATTCACAACCGCATAGAGCAATGCATCCACCTGCCCATGCCTCTTTTTCCTTCATTGCAAACACGGAACCACTCATGCATTCATGATTCACTGACCATCTAAGCTTCGCGATCGCATAAACCATCTCGCGATCACATAGAAAAAATTCATGTCTTCTAGTCTCAGAGCTTCGCGATTGCGTGTCATGCCCCGAACCTAGGCCTAGACATAAATCGTCACCCGGTGCCTGACTACATGTGACCGAGCGAACCAACTGGCTGGCTGAATGAACATGTGATATCATAACATACTGAATATGGAAGATAAACTTATACATTTTGATACACTGAAAGTCTGAATGACATAAACTAATGTGCGGGAACACTAACATAAGTCCAAAGTATATTTGTAGCCAACATTGATTAACATTAAAATCTTGTGACTCTGTCTAGCTGTTATTCTAGTCTATGAAGCCTCTAATGAAGTACTGAAAACACAGACTATCTGAAAATACTGAAAAATGTAAGGTAACGATAATGACCTGAAAGAATTGGGGATCACCAAATAGATGGTATGAGAATCCTAGCGCTCTGATTCATCAACCTGTAAATCATTATCTGCATTGTGAGATGCAGGCTCGAGCAAAAGGAACGTCAGTACATTTGAATTGCACTAGTATGTAAAGCAACTGAAAGAAAGAATTATAAATGTTGAAACTGAATCTAAGATGATAACTGAGAATTGATAATTGATAACTGAAATGATAACTATTGAAACTGAAACTGAAATGATAACTGATAACTAATATGATAATTGATAACTGAAATGATAACATATAACAGAAATGATAATTGATAACTTAACTGAACAAAGGAAGTAAGGATATGAATACTCCCTCTTCTGAATGATGAACAACATGTTTATCTAAATAGACTACAGCCTCGGGCCCAATATATATGTGCACAAGCTACGGCCTCAGGCCCAAGTATACGTATACATAACTACAGCCTCAGGCCCAAAAATGCATAAATCATCAACTACGGCCTCAGGCCCAAACATCCATAAATCATAAACCACGGTCTCAGGCCCAAATATGCATAAAGCATATAAACTACGGCCTCATGCCCAAATACAGGTGTTCAACATTCAGGCATTTAAATTCATGAACTGAGAATCATACTGCAATATGTGATGCTGAAATACAAAATCATATTGAGTTACTGTCACGACCCCAGTTTGCCCTCCGTGAACATGTCGTGGTGGAACCTAGTCTCTATAACTAGGTAAGCCTAACAATGAGGAAAAAATGATACAACTTGCGGAATAATTAATTAAAACTGAACAACTAAAGAAAAACTGTGTACATAAAAGCCGATTGGCATATACAACCCCAAAACCCGGAAACTCACGGGAAAACACAGGCTAACAGAAATATACTACACTGCTCTAACTCCACAATGTCTAAACAACTGAAAGGAAGGAAAAGCTTTCCACTAAAGCTGGAATAAGATAGAGACTCCTAGTCTGCGGACGCGGCAGATGCACCTCGAAGTCTCTGCTAGATCTATCAACCTCAGGGATAGTGCGCCTAGGTGGAGGTACCTGGATATGCACATGAAAAACATGTGCAGAAGGGGCATGAGTACACCACAGCAGTACTCAGTAAGTGCCAAGCCTAACCTCGGTCGGGTAGTGACGAGGAAGGTCAGGGCCCTACTAAGGTTAAACAATATAATAGGAATTTACAGCATGAAAACAGACAGTAATAATGAGTACAATAGTGAAATAAGACAGATCAAACAAAGCAATAACAAAAACACAAGAATAGAGTAAGCGCGGAATATGTACAGAACAATAACAATGGTAACAATGAGGATCTCCCAGGATACCGTCCTGTAGTCCTTTTCTCAACTGTCCAGTGGATCTCCCGGGATACCGTCCTGTAGTCCATTATATGAATATCCGAAGGATCTCCCAGGGATACCTTCCCGTAGTCCCAAAGTAAATATGCGAGGGGGATCTCCCAGGATACCGTCCCGTAGTCTCAAAGTAAATATACAGAGGGATCTCCCGGGATACCGTCCCGTAGTCCCAAAGTAAACATGCAGGGGGATCTCCCGGGATACCGTCCCGTAGTCCCAAAGCAAACATGCAGAGGGATATCCCGGGATACCGTCTCGTAGACCCAAAGTAAATACGCAGCCACAAGAAGAAGACATTCAGAAATAGGGTGCAAAAATACAAAGCAACAAGTAGCTCTGGCCTAACATGATTCACATAGTACAACTAAAGCAACTTAAGCAAATAGGCAATTCAAGTCAACTAGGCATGCTTTTATAAACTAACATAGGCTATAATTTCAAGTAGAATAAAGCAAGTAAAAAAGAAACTTTGTCTAAATATTTAAAGTAAAACCGGATTTTCAACAATTAGTACAAGTACGCGCTCGTCACCTCACGTACAAGGAATTAAATTACCAAATATCACATCCTAAGGGGAAAGGCCCCCCACACAAGATTAGACAAGCCACTTACCTCGAACCAACTCGAAACCACACGTTTGCCACGAGTATCTGGCTCCAAATGGCCCAAATCTATTTAAGTAAATTTCATATCGTAAATAACCTCTCAAGCAACTAATTCTACAATTTAATTCAAAGTTACGGCGCGAAATTAGGTAAAATGAACAAAACTCCCCTCAGGCCAGCATCTCGGATTCGGATAAATTTTACATTTTCAGGACCCTCGTACTCTCACGAGTCCATCCATGGAAAAATATCTCTAATCGGAGGTCAATCACCCACTCAAACCCCAATTTTGGAAAAACTTAAGTTCTACCCAAATCACCCAATTTCACCCACGTAAATCTTTGATTTTTAAGATGAAAACATGTTAAATGATGTTAATGATTGAAAGAATTGAGTAAAAACTAACTTACAAATGATTTGGAAGAAGTCTTGTTCTTGGAAAAATCGCCTAAGGGTGTTTGAGTTTGAGAAAATATGAAAATGGAGTCAAAAATTCAGTTTAAGTGCATTGCAGGCCACTGGTTGGAATGGGAATTGCGAACTGGGGTTTGCAATTGCGAACACCCCTGACATGGTAATTGCGATGTATAGTTCGCATTTGTGACCAAAAATTTCGCATTTGCGAAGGTCCCATACTAACATTTGCGAACCATATGGTCGCATTTACGATCCCTGGCCAGCAAGGGCATCTTCGCATTTGCGTTGAATAGCTCGCATTTGCGATGCTGGCTTCGCAAATGCGAAGCCTGCAGATCAGTTGCACCAGCAAATTTTCAAGTTCAAAAATGAAATCTGTGGCCTATCTAAAACTCACCCGAGCCCTTGGGGCTCCAAACTAAATATACACACTACCTCAACAACATCCCATGAACTTATCTGTGCGATCAAATCGCCAAAATAACATCATATTCATCGGATTAAGCCTCAAAATCCATGAATTCTATCAATTTTCATAAAACATGAAATTTTCCATTTTAAGTCTGAAACATGTCAAACGAGATCCGTTTTCAACCAAACTTTACAGAAAGGACTTAAACCATATATAAGACCTGTACCGGGTGTCGGAACCAAAATACGGGCCCGATACCATCACTTTCTAATCAGATTCCATTTTCAGTTTCCTTAAATATTTCCAAAAAACAAATTTTTTACTCAAAAATTCATTTCTTGGGCTCGGGACCTCGGAATTCGATTCCGGGCATATGCCCAAGTCCCATATTTTCGTACAGACCCTCCGCGACCGTGAAATCACGGGTCCGGATCCGTTTACCCAAAGTGTTGACCAAAGTCAAATTTATTCATTTTAATATCAAAACTTAGCATTTTTCACAAAATTTCATATTTAAGCTTTCCGACTACGCGCCCAGACTGCGCACGCAAATCGAGGCAACCCTAAATGAGGTTTACAAGGCCTCGAAAGCACGAAATGGGTAAGAAAACAAGTGATGACCCCTTGGGTCGTCATATTCTCCACCTCTAAAATAACGGTTCGTCCTCGAACGGACAGAAGAAGGAAGTACTTGAGTCGGGTAATAGATGAGGGTAACGGCTGCGCATATCGGACTCGGACTCCCAAGTCGATGCCTCAAGAGGCTGACCTCTCCACTGAACACGAACAAAAGGGAAACTCTTGGATCTCAACTGAAGAACCTGCCGGTCTAGAATAGCTACCGGCTCCACCTCATAAGACAAGTCCTTTTCCAACTGGATTGAACTGAAATCCAACACATGAGACGGGTCACTGTGATATCTCTGGAGCATCGAAAAATGAAAAATCAGATGAACTGCTGCCAAGCTGGGAGGTAAGGCAAGCTCATAAGCAACCGCCCCAACACGCCTCAATATCTCAAAAGGGCCAATAAACCTCGGACTCAAATTCCCTTTCTTCCCAAATCTCATAACGCCCTTCATAGGAGAAACCCGAAGCAGAACCCGCTCTCCGACCATATATGAACCATCACGAACCTGCCGGTCCACATAACTCTTCTGTCTGGACTAGGCTGTACGGAGTCTATCCTGAATCACCTTGACTTCTCCAATGCATCCTGAAGCACCTTTGTGCCCAATAGCCTGGCCTCACCCTGCTCGAACCAACCCACCGGGGATCTACACCTCCTACCATATAAAGCCTCATACGGCGCCATCTGAATGCTGGACTGATAACTCTTTTTGTAAGCAAACTCCGCCAATGGCAGGAACTGATCCCAAGACCCTTCAAACTCAATCACACACGAACGGAGCATATCCTCAAGAATCTAAATAGTGCGTTCGGACTGTCCGTCCGTCTAGGGGTGAAATGTTGTGCGCAACTCCACCCTGGTACCTAACTCCTGCTGAACGGCTCTCTAGAACCGTGAAGTGAACTGAGTACCTCTGTCTGAAATAATAGAAACTAGAATACCATGCAGACGAACGATCTCCCGAATATAAATCTCTGCCAGCCGCTCCGATGAATAAGTAGTCAGTACCAGAATGAAATGGGCTGATTTGGTCAGCCAATCCACAATCACCCAAATGGAATCATGCTTCCTCAAAGTCTGAGGATGTCCAACCACAAAGTCCATGGTGACCCGCTCCCACTTCCACTCTGGAAGCTCAATCTGCTGAACTAACCCTCCCGGTCTCTGATGCTCACATTTGACCTGCTGACAGTTGAGACACTTGGGTACAAACTCTGCTATATCCTTCTTCATTATGCGCCACCAATAGTGCTGTCTCAGATCCTGGTACATCTTCGTGGTACCTGGATGGATGGAATACCGCGAACTGTGGGCCTCAGCTAAAATCAACTCTCGAAGCTCATCAACATTGGGCACACAAATCCGACCCTGCATCCTCAACACCCCATCATCTCCAATGGTCACATCTCTGGCATCACCGTGCTGGACCATGTCCTTGAGGACAAGTAAATGAGGATCATCGCATTGCTGCTCCCTGATACGATCGAATAAGGAAGACCGAGAAATCACACAAGCTAACACCCGGCAAGGCTCAGAAAGATCCAATCTCATGAACTGACTGGCTAAGGACTGAACATCTAAGTCTAGAGGCCTCTCAGCTGCATGAATGTATGCCAAAATCCCCAAACTCTCCGCCCGGTGACTCAAGGCGTCGGCCACCACATTGGCCTTTCCCGGGTGGTATAATATAGTGATATCATAGTCCTATAGCAACTCTAACCTTCTATGCTGGCCCAAATTTAGATCCTTCTTCCTGAATATGTGCTGCAAACTCCGGTGACCCGTAAATATCTCACAGGGAACACCATATAAATAGTGACGCCAGATCTTCAAGGCATGAACAATGGCAGCTAACTCAAGGTCATGGATAGGGTAATTCTTCTCATGTATCTTCAACTGTCTGGACGCGTAGGCAATCACCCTACCGTCCTGCATCAACACCGCTCCATGGCCGACTCGTGAGGCATCATAATAAATTGTATAAGATCCTGAACCAGTAGGCAATATCAATATTGGGGATGTAGTCAAAGCTGTCTTGAGCTTCTGAAATCTCACCTCACACTCCTCTGTCCACTGAAATGGAGCACCCTTCTAGGTCAATCTAGTCATAGGGGCCGCAATCAATTAAAGTCGTTCCACAAAACGACGGTAGTAGCCCGCCAAGCCAAGGAAACTGCGAATCTCCGTAACTGAGGACGGCCTGGGCCAACTCTGCATGGCCTCTACCTTCTTCGGATCCACCCAAAAGCCCTCACTCGATACTACGTGGCCTAAGAATGCCACAGAACTCAACCACAACTCACATTTTGAGAAATTTGCATACAACTTCTTCTCTGTCAGGGTCTGAAGTACTGTCCTCAGGTGCTGCACATGATCGTCCCGAATCCGAGAGTAAATAAGAATATCATCTATGAAAACAATGACGAACGAGTCAAGATATGGCCTGAACACACTGTGCATCAAATGCATAAATATTGCGGGATTAGTCAGCCCGAATGACATAACTAGAAACTCGTAATGGACATACCGAGTCCTGAAAGCAGTCTTCGGGATATCCAGCTCCTGAATATTCAACTGATGGTAACCTGAGCCCAAATCAATCTTAGAAAATACCTATGCGTCCTGAAGCTGGTCAAATAAATCATCAATACGAGGCAAGGGATAACGGTTCTTCACTATAACCATGTTCAACTGGCGATAATCAATACACATGCGCATAGAACCATCCTTTTTATTCACAAACAAGACAGGAGCACCCCAAGGTGAAACACTGGGTCGAATAAAACCCTTATCAAGCAATTCATGTAACTGATCCTTCAATTCCTTCAACTCAGGAGGAGCCATACGGTACGGAGGAATGGAAATGGGCTGAGTGTGCTACAATAAATCAATGCCAAAATGAATGTCTCTATCGGGCGGCATGCCCGTAAGATCATCTGAAAACACATCAGGATAATCCCGTATCACTGGAACTGAATCAACAGAAGGGGTATCAATACTGACATCTCTCACATAAGCCAAATACGCGGCACACCCCTTCTCAACCATACGCTGAGCTTTAAGGAAAGAGATAACTCTACCGGGAGTGTGGTCTAAGGTACCACTTCACTCAACACACGGAATACCTGGCATAGCCAGCGTCACGGTCTTGGCGTGACAATCAAGAATAGCATAATGGGGCGAAAACTAGTCCATGCCCAAGATAATATCAAAATCCACCATATCGAGTAACAATAAATCTGCACTGGTCTCAAAACCACGAAGAGTAACCAAACACGACCGATAAACGCAGTCCACAATAAGAGAATACCCCACAGGAATAGAAACATAAACAAGAGAAGTCAAAGAATCTCGGGCTATTCCCAAATGCGGAGCAAAATAAGAAGACATATAAGAATACGTGGAGCCTGGGTCGAATAGAACCAATGCATCTTTGTGACCAAACAGTATAATACCTATAATGACAGGATCGGAGGAAACAGCCTCGGTACGAGCAGGAATAACATAATATCTATCTTGGCCTAGCCTCCCTCTCGAGGGTGACCTCTACCTCCCCGAACTCCCCCCCTAGCTGGCTGGGCAGATTGGGTAGCACCTGGAGCTGTGTTCATGGCCTGAGAACTCTACTAAGCACGATGTGGCTGAAAAGTCTGTGAAGATGCACCCCTGCTAAGTCTGGGCAGTCCCTAACTACATGGCGTGTATCGCCACACTCGAAACAAGCTCTTGGAGGACGTGGTGGCTGTGACTGGCTAGGGCCAGATATGCTAGACTGACCCCTGAAATCACCCCCCGCAGGAGGCGCGCTAGAAACTAGAGGTGCATAGTAAGGCTCCTAAGGCCTGGGTGGAGCTGGGGTACCGCTGGCTGCTGGAAGAGCTGAATGAACGGGGCGGACTATATAACCCCTACCATATCGACCTGCTGCTAGGGTACGGGCACCAGAGTAGTGGCCCGACTCTCGAGACCTCTTGGCCTCTCTCTCCTTTCGCTCCCTAGCAAGCATACCCTAGATCCTCCTAGCAATGCTCACTACCTGCTGATAAGGAATGTCTATCTCCAACTCTCGAGCCATGCTAGATCTGATGGGTGGGATAAGGCCCTCAATGAACCGGCGAACCCTCTCACGGATAGTACCAACCAAGGCCGGTGCATGCCTAGCCAATATGGTGTAACGGATAGCATACTCTGTAACTGTCATAGCACCCTGGAGCAAATGCTCAAACTATGTGCGCCATGCGTCCCTGAGGCTCTGAGGAACAAACTCTCTTAGGAACATGTCTGAGAACTGGGTCCAGGTCAGTGAAGCATCCTCGTCTCGACTGTCTAACTCATAAGAGCGCCACCAATCATAGGCGGATCCGTGAAGATGGAAGGTAGTAAAGGAAGCCCCACTAGATCCGGCTATATCCATAGTGCGAAGAATACGGTGACACTCCTCTAGAAACTCCAAGGCATCGTCTGATGCTAGCCCACTTAATACCGAAGGATCATACTTCTTGAACCTCTTAAGTGTCTGTTGCTCGTTCTCTGAAGCAGCTAACCCATCCTCGAGATGAACTAGCACTACGGGCGGTGCAGGAATGATCTCTGGGACCTACTCCATAGGCACTCGCTGATCAGGAGTGCGGGCGGCGGGAGTCTGTGCTCCTCCCTCGGCCTGGGATGTGGCTGCAGCAAAGGGAAGCAACCCTGCCTGAGCCAGAGTGGTGTACATAGACATGAACTGAGCTAACGTCTCCTGAAGGGCTGAAGTAGTAGGCGTTCCAGGTGCCTGAACCTCGGCTGGATCTGCTGGTGATACCTCGACGGTAGCTCGCGCAGGTTCCATCGTTGCACCATGTGCGTCCTCGGCCTCTACCTCGGCCCCGGCCTCTGAAAGCAGTAGTAGGGGGCACGGTTGCCTGATCGCCCCGAGTAGCACGTGTCCTCACCATCTGTGAGAGAATAGAAGACAGAGGTTTAGAATTGATGACAAAAATATTGCACGACAAGGAAATCATGGAAGTAAAGATTTTTCCTAAACAGTTACGTAGCCTCTCGTAGATAAGTACAGACGTCTCCGTACCGATCAGCGAGACTCTAATAAACCAGCTTGTGTTCCGTGACTCCTATGAACCTAGAGCTCTGATACCAACTTGTCACAACCCCAGTTCTCCCTTCGTGAACATGTCGTGATGCCACCTAGTCCCTATAACTAGGTAAGCCTAACAATGCGGAAAAAGTGACACAACTTGCGGAATAATTAATTAAAACTGAAAAACTAAAGAAAAACTGTATACATAAATGCCGATTCGCATATAAAACCCCAAAACCCGAAAACTCATGGGATACACAGGCTAACAGAAATATACTACACTGCTCTAACTCCAGAATGTCTAAACAACTGAAAGGAAGGAAAATCTTTCCACTAAAGATGGAATAAGATATAGACTCCTGGTCTGCGGACACGGAAGATGTACCTCGAAGTCTCTGCTAGATCTCTCAACCTTGGGGATAGTGCACCTGGGTGGAGGTACCTGGATCTGCACATGAAAAACATGCGCAAAAGAGGCATGAGTACACCACAGCGGTACTCAGTAAGTGCCAAGCCTAACCTCGGTCGGGTAATGACGAGGAAGTTCAGGGCCCTACTGAGGTTAAACAATATAATAGGAATTTACAGCATGAAAACAGACAGTAATAATTAGTACAGCAGTGAAATAAGACAGGTCAAACAAAGCAATAACAAAAACACAAGAACAGAGTAAGCACGAAATATGTACAACTCAATAACAATGGTAACAATAAGGATCTCCCAGGATACCGTCATGTAGTCCTTTTCTCAACTGTCCAGTGGATCTCCAGGGATACCGTCCCGTAGTCCATCATATGAATATCAGAAGGATCTCCCGAGATACCGTCCCGTAGTCCCAAAGTAAATATGCGGGGGGGATCTCCGGGGATACCGTCCCGTAGTCCCAAAGTAAATATGCAGGGGGATCTCCCGGGATACCGTCCCGTAGTCCCAAAGTAAACATGCAAAGGGATCCCCCGGGATACCGTCCCGTAGTCCCAAATTAAACATGCAAGGGGATCTCCCGGGATACCGTCCCTTAGTCCCAAAGTAAACATGGAGGGGTATCTCCCGGGATACCGTCCCGTAGTCCCTAAGTAAATACGCAGCCACAACAAGAAGACATTCAGAAATAGGGTGCAAAAATACAAAGCAACAAGTATCTCTAGCCTAACATGCTTCACGTAGTAAAATTAAAGCAACTTAAGCAAATAGTCAATTCAAGTCAACTAGGCAAGCTTTTCTAAACTAACATAGGCTATAATTGCAAGTAGAATAAAGCTGGTAAGAAAGAAACTCAGTCTAAATATTTAAAGTAAAATCGAATTTTTAACAATTAGCACAAGTACGCGCTCGTCACCTCACGTACAAGGCATTCAATTACCAATCACATCCTAAGGGGAAAGGTCCCCCACACAAGGTTAGACAAACCACTTACCTCAAACCGACTCGAAAATCAACTCGAAACCATACGTTTGCAACGAGTATCCGACTCCAAATGGACCAAATCTATTTAAATAAATTTCATATCATAAATAACATCTCAAGCAACTGATTCTACTATTTAATTCAAAGTTACGGCACGAAATTAGGTAAAATGACCAAAACGCCCCTCAGGCCAGCATCTCGGATTCGGATAAATTTTACATTTTCAGGACCCTAGTACCCTCACGAGTCCATCCATGAAAAAATCTCTCTAATCGGAGGTCAATCACCCACTCAAACTCTAATTTTGCAAAAACCTAAGTTCTACCCAAATCACCCAATTTCACCCATGGAAATCTTTGATTTTTAAGTTAAAAACATGTTAAATGATGTTAATGATTGAAAGAATTGAGTAAAAACTAACTTACAAATGATTTGGAAGGAGTCTTGTTCTTGGAAAAATCGCCTAAGGGTGTTTGAGTTTGAGAAAATATGAAAATGGAGTCAAAAATTCGGTTTAAGTGCATTGTAGGCCACTAGTTTGCATGGGAATTGCAAACTGGGGTTCGTAATTGCGAACACCCCTGACATGGTAATTGCGATGTATAGTTCGCATTTGCGAACACTGAGAAAAAGGAGGGACTTAGCATTTGCGACCAAAAATGTCGCATTTGTGAAGGTCCAATACTCGCATTTGCGAACCATATGGTCGCATTTGCGATCCCTGGCCAGCAAGGGCATCTTCGCATTTGCGATGAATAGCTCGCATTTGCGATGCTGGCTTCGCAAATGCGAAGCCTGTAGATCAGTTGCACCAGCAAATTTCCAAGTTCAAAAATGAAATTCGTGGCCTATCCAAAACTCACCCGAGCCCACGGGGCTCCAAACTAAATATACACAGTACCTCAAAAACATTCCCTGAACTTATCCGTGCGATCAAATTTCCAAAATAACGTCATATTCATCGGATTAAGCATCAAAATACTTGAATTCTATCAATTTTCATAAACACATCAAATTTTTCATTTTAAGTATGAAACACGTCAAACGAGATCCGTTTTCAACAAAACTTTACATAAAGGATTTAAACCATATATAAGACCTATACCGAGAATCGGAACCAAAATACGGGCCCGCTACCATCACTTTCTAATCAGATTTCATTTTCAATTTCCTTAAAATATTTCCAGAAAACAATTTTTTTACTCAAAAATTCATTTCTCGGGCTTGGGACCTCGGAATTCGATTCCGGGCATACGCCCAAGTCCCATATTTGCCTACGGACCCTCCGGGATTGTCAAATCATGGGTCCGGATCCGTTTACCCAAAGTGTTGACCGAAGTCAAATTTATTCATTTTAATATCAAAACTTAGCATTTTTCCCAAAATTTCATATTTAAGCTTTCCGACTCGCCCCGACTGCGCACGTAAATTGAGGCAACCCTAAATGAGGTTTCCGAGGCCTCGGAAGCATGGAATGGGTAAGAAAACAAGTGATGACCCTTTGGGTCGTCACAGTTACATGATACTAGAATACTGAATAGGACTAGACTGAGACATGTATTGTTGAACTAATTATGAAAACTGAAACTTCAAATGTTTATGACATGTTGAGTAATCTTGACTGAGACTCATGGACATCAAACCCAAGCCTATATTGATTACGCACTGAGCTCACAACGTTCAGAATGAAAGTCATGAATGAGTTATGGAGCTGGATAATAGAAGTTCTGCAACTATACAAGGAACTAAGCTTAACTATACTTCTGAGGCAATTAGTAATGTCGTAAAGGAAACATAATGTAGGGAGAATAATTAACATTCCCAAACATAGAGAGTTAACCTCACATACCTTAACTTCTTGCTCTTGAGCGTAGTACAACATTCGCCAAACCTTTCAACTTTAATCTTTACCAATACAAGTCAAAGGGATTCCATATTAGCAATAATACTCATGTTTTGGTCACTTAGGCATTTTCTCAAACACTTGGTGGGAATAAAGCTTAATAGCCCTTATTAATGTGTTTCTACACCCAACATCCCATTCTCTTGGTCCTAGATAATTTCAAAATCTCAAATTGCTATAATCAATACCATTCTTTATCAATCATAAGATAAACAATACCTTTAATCAATAATCAACAACCCAAACCTATAAGCATTCATGATTTTCTATCAAATTCATCAACTCATATCTCATGAACGCATAGTCTATAATCATTAATCCAAATCTACAATCAATTAGAGGGTGAAGATATTACCGCTTGACGTCCAATCCTCTTGAATTCGAGTTCTAGGTTTTTTCTCTCGCAATAATATCTTAATCAAATATCTAATGATTTGGAGGGTTTACCCATGTTAATAAGATGTTGGGGAACTTAGAGTCACCATTAGAACTCACCTTGGATGGTGGAGGGACCTTGGACGAGGTTAGGTTCTTGAGAGATTCCCTTTCTAGAGCAAGTTTTTGTGTTTTGGGGCCGCATAATACACAGAGCTCTGTTTAGGCTCCACAATATATCGTTGGAAAGAAATTTCAAATGGCTACAACTTTCGTATTTTGAGTTTTCCCAAATTCCTTACAAATGTTCACTAAATCCTACTGGAAAACGGACCTTTTGTAAACTTAATCTATTTCGAATCTTATACACCTCACTCTCTGTCTTGATTCTAAAATAACTATTTCCACCCATAATCATACCAATAGAACTTCACATGTCTAAAATATCAAATTAATACCCATTTAACATATCCAAACCTATTCCGGATGTACGAGGTGTTACATCGCAGCCCCTCCTTTGCGATTGCATAAGAGGAAACAAGAACTGTGAAAAAACAGAACTACAACAATTCCTCAATTATTCGAAATGCGTCGAGCATGGTCCAAATTACACAGAGGCCCCGGGGACCTGAACCAAGAATACAAAAAAGTCCTAAAACATCATACGAAAACGCTCAAAGCGTCAAATCACATCAAACAACACAAATTCTATGAATCGCAACCCAAATTCAAACCTATGAATTATGAACTTGCAAATTCCGAAACCAATGCCGATTCATACAAAAACAACTCCGATTGACTCCAAATTTTACACAAAAGTCATAAATAACATTACAGCCCTATTCCAACATCCAAAATTGGGATCCGACCCCGATATCAATAAAGTCAACTTCCTGTCAAACTTTCCAAAAGCTTACATTTTCCAGCTTTCGCCAATTCGCGCCAAAATGACCTACGGAACTCCAAATCAACATCCGGACACGCTCATAAGACCGAAATCTCCATACGCTGCGATTGGAACCGTCAAAACTCCATTCTGGAGTCATCTTCACACAAGTCAAACTACGGTCAACTTTTACATCCTAAACCTCCAACTTAGTGACTATGTGTCCCATTTCACTTCGAAACTCACTAGAAACCAACACCAAACACCCCCAGCAAGTTACATAACCACAATATAACATAGAGGAAGCATAAATTAGGGGATAAGGGTTAAAATAATAAAAACAAATAGACGAGTCGTTGCATCCTCCCCCTCTTAAAACAAACGTTCATCCTCGAACGAGTATAGAGACATACTTGAAGTGGTGCAAAGATAAGGATTATGACTATGCATATCATGCTCGTTCTCCCAAATCGCCTCCTCGAATGGCTGATCCCTCCATTGAACCTTCACTGAAGCAATGTTCTTCGACCTAAACTTTCGAACCTACCTGTCCAAAATGGCCATCGGATCATCAATATAAGATAAATCCTTGTCCAACTGGACTGAACTGAAATCCAACACATGAGACAGATCGCCATAATACTTCTGGGGCATAGAAACATGGAATATTAGATGAACGTCAGCTAGACTAGGTGGTAGCGCTAGCTTGTAGGCCACCTCTCAAGTATCTCAAATGGACTGATATACCTAGGGCTCAGCTTGCCCTTCTTCCCGAACCTCATAACACCCTTCATAGGAGAAACCCGAAGCAAGACCCCTTCCCTAACCATGAATGCAATATCACAAACCTTCTGATTCGTATAACTCTTCTGTCTAGATTGGGCTGTGCGAAGTCGATCTTGAATCAATTTTACCTTTTTCAAAGCATCCTGAACCAAGTATGTGCCCAATAGCCTAGCCTCACCCGGCTCAAACCAACACACCAGAGACCGACATCGCCTCCCATAAAAAGCCTTATACGGGGCCATCTGAATGCTTCATTGGTAGATGTTGTTGTAGACAAACTCCACAAGAAGCACGAACTGATCCCATGAACCCCCAAACTCCATCACACACGCACAAAGCATATCCCCCAATATCTGAATAGTGCACTCAGACTGTCCGTCCTTCTGAGGGTGAAATGATGTACTCAACCATCATGCCTAACTCATGTTGTACGTCCCTCCAAAAATGTGATGTAAACTACGTACCCCGATCAGAGATGATAGATAACGACACACCATGAAGCCTGACAATCTCGCGAATATAGACTTGATCCAGCTGATCAAAAGAATAAGTAGTCACCACTACAATGAAATGAACTGACTTGGTCAATCTATCCACAATTACCCATACTGCATCGAACTTCCTCCAAGTCTGTGGGAGCCCAACAACAAAATACATAGTAATCGCTCTTACTTCCACTATGGAATATCTAGCCTCTGAAGCAATTCACCTAGTCATTGATGCTCATACTTCACGTTTTGACAGCTTAGGCACCAAACACATATTCCACTATGTCCTTCTTCATCTGCCTCCACCAATAGTGTTTCCTCAAGTCACGATACATCTTGGTGGCACCTGGATGAATGGAATACCACGAACTGTGAGCCTCCTGGAGAATCAACTCACACAATCCATCTACATAGGGAACACGTAGCCTACCTTGCATCCACAATACACCGTCATCTCCAATAGTTACCTCTTTGGCATCACCGTGTTGAACCGTGTCCTTGAGGACAAGCAGATAGGGGTCGTCATACTGACGCTCTCTAATACGAACATAAAGAGAAGACCAAGAAACCACACAAAATAAAACTCGGCTCAGCTCCGAAACATCCAATCTAACAAACTGGTTGGCCAAGGCTAATAGCCTCTCTGCTACTAGTAGATATGCTAAACTGCACAACTTCTCCACCTTGCAACTCAAGGAATCAGCCACCGCATTGGCCTTCCCGAATGATATAAAATGGTGATATCATAGTCCTTAAGCAACTCTAACCACCTATGCTTCCGCAAGTTAATATCCTTCTGTTTGTAGACTCTTGTGGTCGATATAGACCTCACAGAAGTCGTACAAATAGTGTTGCCAGATCTTCAAGGCATGACTAATAGATGCTAACTCAAGGTCGTGGACATGATAGTTATTCTCATGCACCTTCAGTTTTCTAGATGCGTAGGCAATCACCCTAACGTCCTGCATCAACATTGCGCTGAGACTAATATGCGACGCATCACAATACACAGTATAAGACCCCAAACCTGAATGCAACACCAACACAGAGGTTGTAGTCAAAGCAGTCTTGAGTTTTTGAAAGCTCTCCTCACAGTCTTCGGTCCACCTGAACGGAGCACCCTTCTGGGTCAATCTGGTCATAGGTGCAGTAATAGATGAGAAACCCTCTATGAATTGACAGTAATACCCTTCCAAACCAAGAAAACTCCAGATCTCAGTAGCTAATGACGGTCTGGGCAAATTCTGCACTGCTTCAATATTCTTTGGATCTACCTTGATCTCCCCACTCTACATTACATGACCCAAATACGCCATCGAATCAATTCAGAACTCACACTTTGAAAATTTTGCATATAACTTCTTTTCTCTCAAGATCTGAAACACGGTCCTCAAGTGCTACTCATGATCTTCCCGACTCCGGGATTACACTAGAATGTCATCAATAAATGCAATGACAAATGAATCAAGATAGGTTCGGAATACACTTTTCATCAAAAACATGAATGTTGTTGGGGTGTTGGTCAGCTCAAAAGACATCACAAGGAACTCGTAATGACCATACCGGGTCATGAAGGTAGTCTTCGGGATATCTGGCTCCCGAATCTTCAACTGATGATAGCCTGAATGCAAGTCAATCTTGGAAAACACTCTAGCACCCTATAACGGATCAAATAGGTCATTAATGAGTGGCAATGGATACCTGTTCTTCACTCTAACCTTGTTCAACTAACGATAATCAATGCATATGCGCATAGAACCATCCTTCTACTTTACAAAGACCGAGCACACCAAGGTGATACACTGGGCCGAATGAAACCCTTATCAAGCAACTCCTGCAACTACTCATTTAACTTCTTCAACTCTGGTGGGGCCATATGATATGGTGGAATAGAAATGGGCTGAGTGTCCGGTAACAAATCAATACCAAAATCGATATCCTTGTCGGGCAGCATACCCGGATGATCTACCAGGAATACATCTAGATAATCCCTTACTACCAGAACTGACTCAACAGTAGGATTATCAACACTAACATCTCTCACATATGGTAGATACATATCACGTCCCTTATCAACCGTCCGCTGAGCCTTTACAAATGAGATAACCTTGCTAGGAACATAATCTAAAGTACCTCTCCACTCTAATCGTGGTAAACCTGGAATGGCCAGTGTCACAATCTTGGTTTGACAGTCAATAATAGCATGATAGGGCGACAAACATTCCATGCCCAAAATAATATCAAAATCTACCATACTCAGCAAAAATAGGTCGGCTCTGGTCTCAAAACCACTAAGAACAACTAAACACGAATGATCCACACGATCAACAACAAGGGAATCTCCATAGGTGTGGACACATATACAAGAGAACTCAAAGAATCACAGGATACAGACAAATATGGAGCAAAGTAATATGATACATAGGAATAAGTGGAGCAGGTCAAATAAAACCGATGCATCTCTATGACAAACCGGAACAATACGTGTGATAACTTAGTTGGATGTAACTGCTTTCGTCCTAGCAGGAAAAGCATAATATCTGGCATGACTTCCCCCTCTAGGGCGAGCTCTACCTTCGCGACCCCTACCTCTAGTTGGCTGTGAAGGTGGAGTAGCAACCGGTGTGTTAACCATGGCCTGAGAAGCCGGTGGAATACGTAGAGCCTGAGTAGTCAGTGGAAATACCCATCCTGAGTCTGGGATAATCCCTCACCATGTGACGAGTGTCACCACACTAAAAAAAAATTCTCTATGGATGTGGTTATTGTGACTGGCTCAAGCCTGATCGGCTAGACTGACCGCTGAAAGCACCCCGTGCAGGAGGTTCACTGGATAAAGGCAGTGCATAATTGGGAACTTGGAGCCTAGGAGTGGCCAGAATACTGCTGGAAGCTTTGACTTTTGAATGAATAGAAAGGCTCACATAGACCCTACCATGACGGGCTGCAATTGGGGCACGGGCACCACTATATGTGCCAGAATCACGAGGCCTCTTGGCCTCCCTCTCCTCTCTCTCCCAGTCGCACATACCCTCCAATATCCTAGCGCTCTCCACTACCTGCTCGTATGGGATGTCCATCTCCAACTCTCAGGCTATTATGAATCTGATACAAGGGTTGAGCCCCTCGATAAATCGATGAACTCGCTCCCTAAAAGTAGCAACCAAGGCTGGCGCATGCCTGGACAAATCACTGAACCAGACTACATACTCTGATACGATCATAGAGCCCTAGCGCAACTGATGAAACATTACATACCATGTATCCCTGAGACTCTGGGGAACAAACTCCCTTAAGAAGATATTTGAGAACTGAGCCTAGGTGAGTGAAGCTGCCTCGGCTGGACTACCCAACTCATACGCTCACCACCATTAATAAGTCGCTCACTTAAGCTGGAACGTAGTGAAACCAACATCACTAGACTCCATAATACCCATAGTACGAAGGATACGATGGCACTCCTCAAGAAAACCATGGAATCCTTTTACGCCAAACTGCTGAAAGTAGGAGGGTGGTACTTCTTGCATCTCTGGAGCCTGATTTTCTCCCCTTCAAAAGTTGATGTCCTAACCTCGGGCTGAACTGGGGCGACCGGCTGTACTGGTATGACCTCTGGGACCTGGTCAACCTGGACCCACTACTCTAGGGTATGGGCAGCGGGAGTATGTGCTCTTCCTCCGGCCTAAGATGTGGCAGGAGCAAGTGGGATCAAACCTGCATGGGTCAGAGTGCCAAACATGCTCAGAACCTGGGTAAGGGTTCCCCGAAATACTGGGGCAATAACAGGCGTCTCAAGTCCCTGCTCTCCAATTGAAGCTACTGGTTTGTCCTCTGTAGCAACTTGTGCAGGTGCTCTGGCTGCACCATATGGACATCCTCAGACTCTACCCCTGCCCCAGCCTCTCGCGGCTCTGGTAGGGGTGCAGGTGTCTGGTCATCCGATCTAGCTGTACGTGTCCTCACTATCTGTGAGATAATAGAAAGACAAAAATTTAGAATCCCAAAGTCAACAATTTCGCATGATAAAGACTCAAAGAAGTGAACCTTTTCCTAACAGTTACATAGCCTCCCGAAGATAAGTATAGACGTCTCTGTACCGATCCGCGAGACTCTACTAAACCTTCTTGTGACTCATAACACCTATAAACCTAGAGCTCCGATACCAACTTGTCACGATCTCAAATTATGTCTTTAGGATGTCGTGGTGGCACCTAGTCTCTAAGACTAGGTAAGTCTAACAAAACATGAGGGAGTGAATGAGACAATAATTGTATTCTAAAAACTCAACAGCATATATAAAAAGGAAAATCTCCACAGCTCGATGTGCATACAATAGCCCAAAAATCGGTGTAATACAAGTCACAAGATATTAGACACTACTAAATCATTCATATACAACTGAATCTAGTAAAGAAGTTAAACTACAAAAAGGGATAGAAGGGGACTCCGAGGCTTGCTGATGCGGGCAGGTGTACCTTGAAGTCTCCAAATGCAACTCAGCTCACTAGTGTTAGGAGTGATAACATGTACCTGGGTCTGCACAGAAAGATGTACAGAAGCTTAGTATGAGTACACCACAACGGTACCTATAAGTGTCAAGCCTAACCTCGGTATGGTAGTGAAAAAGTCAGGTCATGGACCTACTGAAATAATAACAAGAAACATGGCGAAAGATATAAAGATACGATGGTAATAGCAATGGAAATAAAAAAATAAAGAGATTACCGAAAATTAACTTCAGAATCAAGCAGATAATACAAAACGGAAGGAAGCAAGAACTAATATGTTAAGGAAACAGACAACCAAGACAAATACAACAAATAGAGAAAGATCAATAAGGGCCACTACCAAGGTACTGCCTCGTCGCCCCACATCACAAAAATAACTCACAATTTATCCTTATATCACCGCGGGAGCCTTTACATTTAGTTCTGAAAATCTTTTTTTTTTTTTCGAAATCATGTTATCCCACCTGATCACACCCCATGGCTTCTAGTATTTCCCCTACTAGCCACACGTATCAAGCCTACCTTATCTCACCGCATGCATTTCAACACCCAGATCTTATACCACCGTAGGCGTATCAATATCCCAATGTATCACAATTCGCACTTCAAGTTCCCAATCATAACTTGCTAGAGAAACAAAACAAAAATAGAATTTCACAATAAGGATCCCACGGATCAACCAGAATGTACACAAATTCATAACAATAACAACTGGAAGAATAACTCAATTGAATGATATTTCAAAACTTAACACCTGCCTCAAATGGAATCACGACCTTTGCAGCTCAATACTAATTTCAACAACAAGATATTCCAAGAATAGCAAATTTTATGTGAAGGATTCAACAGTTAAATAATGAATACAGAATAAAGGAAACAAGAACTTCAACTAAACATGTAAGCAATTAGCAAGTAAGAGATAAGACAAACAGACATGTGAGATTAGACTAACATGATGACCATATCAAATTAAGGCAACTTAATTAAGGCAGGGAAGGAATCTACATAACTAAAACTAGAAAATTGCACATTTAGCCCGTGTACACACTCGTCACCTGCGTACACGGCTTTCACCTATCACAATTATCGCAAAAAACATCAAATCCTAAGGGGTAATCTCTCCACAGAATGTTAGGCAAGTCACTTACCTCAAATCACGCTAAATCAATCAACTAGAAGGCATTTCCCTCGATTATCCAACTCTGAATGGCTCGAATCTAACCAAAACAGTTTCATTCTATAAATATAACTATAGGAAACTAATTCAAACAATGAAATTACAATCCTTGCAAAGAATTTAAAAGTTGACCCAAAAAGCCAATGCGCGTCACGGAACCTGACCGAAATTATAAAATCCGAACACTCATTTGATATAGAGTCCAACCATACAAGAATTATTCAAATTTGACCTTAATTCGCCTTTCAAAACTCAAAAACTAAGTCAAAGAAGTTCTACCATCCCCCCCCCCCCC